>NJDD01001075.1:19713-35977 GCA_002245505.1 Calephelis nemesis | reverse complement strand
CCCCGCCCCCACCCCGCTCAGCAGCGCCGCGCCCCGCGCACTCACTGCGCTGTACGGACCGATGCCCTGCAAAACATTTTGTACTTATAGATTGGATAGGTAGAAAAAACGACACGCTTTTGAGGATGATTGTGAAAGACTTACATTCACATCAGAACAATGCCTCGGGAGACGACGTCTGGCGACGAGTCTGCCCCCAGACCTCTCGACACAGCCCCGCAGCGCTGCTTCTGCACTGTCTACGCCGAGCTGCTTGCTGGCCACTGCCTTTGCTGCTTCACGGCATACATCTACACGAAATAGCGTCAACAGATTTAATAAGGAGTTAACGAATTTTATTTTACAATTTGTATCAAATTTAAAAGCAGCTGAATACTAAATAAAAAATAAACAACCTGTTTTAGTTAAAACTACATAAGCTATTAATATGAATACATTTTTCATGGAAATCCTTAAATATTTAATAAGATAAATATGTCATAAGTCTAGCTTTATTTACCTACTTTGCTCGTAAATCATAATATACCAGCGGCTTACTGTGCTTTAAGCCATGCAATAAATTGACAGTGACATTTTGAAATTTGCAACACCTCCGACTAAGTAAATCAAAGAAAATTTGAATTTCTGAGATTTAATTGGTCGAGGGCGTTATCGGTGTGCCATTACTAGCAATTTTCTTAACTAAAAAGTACTCACATCTTACGACAGAACTATCTTCGTCTACATCCATTGGTAGAGATATAAAGAAAGAATGAAATATAAACAATCAGTACACTAAACTACACATTCAACACAATTTGGCGCTGAACGAAAAACAACCCGGTAGCATTTCATCTGTTATTCATACTTTCGACCATAACAATAACATTGTATATTTAAAACGTTTTGGTTTAAAATTTTACCAATACAATATTCAAATTATCCTTATTTTTTGTCATTTACTTTTACTTACTATTAGTCGTAATTTAATTGTAATAAAACCACCAACTGCAGTTTCAATATATCATCGTCTAAGTATACAAAAAATATAGTATCTTTCTCTATTTTCCTGGGATTTTATCATCAAACTGTGACTTCATAGTAATGGAACCAAGTCGCTAAAGTACCTACGTTCTTTCAAATGTTAAAAAATCTGTTTACAAAGTGAAGGAGAAATCGAATATAAAAAAATATAGTTTCGGACATTTAATCTCTTCCTTTTTTGAAGTCTGTTAAAAACAGGCACCTTGAGTTTGGCGCGCATTTTACTTTGTTTAACTCTACTTAAATGTCATGAGTGAATGAGGGAGTGAGTGAGTGATGTCGCAGCTCGATTAATGTTACAACCGTTAAGACATATAATGCCGTTTAGTTCATTTTCGTTCATCGCAATTCAGTTATTACATAAAAAAACACAATTCAATTTACACTATGCAAAGTTGCAAGTTTCTATACGTATATCAATCAATAGTAACGTGCAAAATGCAATGCTTACAGTATATATAACAATCTGAACAACACATCAAGACTTCCAAAATTGCAAAACATGCATGATTTAGGTAGTTTTTTATTTTGACACTAAGAAAAACTAGACATGTAACCAATGGATTGATTTAAAATGATTTTAAAATATAATATGAAAAACTACACTTGATATAAGTTTAATTAACTAGTTTAAAGCAATAAAGCTGCAAAAACCGACTCCAACGTTTATGTAAGGTACCTAACATGTCGTGATTAGATAACTCTTTTTTCGAAAGATTGCAAATGATTCCGAAATGGACCTACAAAAAATTCAAAGGCATCCTAGGATAAGTTTTGAGAGATATTTTGGTAGGTGAGGTATATCTCAAAAACCACTAGTCGAATCATGATGAAATTAATACGGGACTAGGTCGAAATCATGACCTAACTTTCTAAAAAGAAGCATCAAAACCGGTTAGCTATTGGTCGAGTACTCACAGAACAAGCAGAAAAAAAAGAAACAATAACTAAATTGCAATTAATAACCTCTTCCTTTTTTTGTAGTCGGTTTAAAAAAGTAATGAAGTGAACAGTTGTGTAATCTCTCACCAAAGGAAGGTCTGGCGATGAGCCCCGTCACGGCGAGGGCGACGCTGGCGGGGTTGGTGCGGTGGGCCTCGATCACGGCCGGAGGCAGATCGTCAACAACTACTCCTTCGTCGCCTATACGATGACATTATCAGATATAACCGTATTGGGAGTTTAATTTTAATTATATTATAAATTTAAAAAATCCTGCCTGCACTCCCGCGGAGGTAGACAATCAGTCCCACATTGTGATAGGTAGTAAGCTTATTGCCAACTGGCCACATAATTCAATCCCTGGCAACTTAGCTTTTAATTAAAAAAATAACACAATTTTTTATTGCAATAAACAAGTTCGAATCAACCAAACAGGTCGGCTCTTGAAGTCAAGTCCAATACCATAACATTAGACCACAGAGGCGATATTATAACATATTTACAATAAAATTCGTTTGTAATATAAAATCTTATAAACATGTCATAATTTTAAAACTTATTCATTTTTGCCATCTTATCTATTTATCGAGATGTTTGGCAAGTTAATTTAACAAAATTCGTAATAGTCATTCCATAACCTCATTTAAAAAAAGTTTAAAACTGTTTTACTACTCTAGTCCATAATGTTGTTAGGATCTAACTATTAGGTAGTAGGTACAACATTTATATTAGTTTTTACCCTTTTTTAAGTTATTGCATTGTACATATTAGTATTAAGTAAGTAGGTATTTATGTAGAATAGTTTATAATGTTTATTAGGTTATTTTTATCTCTTTAATCTTAAGCTTGTACTACTGTTCACTTTCTACCTATCGTTTTTTATTTTGTATCGTTTTTCTGTATCTTAGGTTAGCTGTAAGATATCACTTGTAAGAGATAAGCTCGCCTTTTGTACAATATTTATGTTTGTATTTTCTCACTGTCAATTCTATATTACTTGTACAATAAAATGTAAAGTAAACTAAAGTAAAATTGACGTATGAAAAGTGTTTTGAAAATTAGATTTCATCGTTTTGTTTGGCTATCTCATTTTCCTACGGATTCAGATAATTCATTGCCTTATGCTTTGTACTCGCATGCAAGTTTTGCGTTGGTATATTTTCAATACATACATTTAGTCAAAATATTAATATACCTACTTACCTATTTCTCGAAATAATATAAATTTGCATATTAAAAAATGTGTAGAATTTTAGTTTTTTTACGACCTGTTTTAGGTTTCTTTATACTCACTGATTCTTCTCGGTGAACGCGGACACGATGGGGTGGGGGGCGGTGATTGCTGTAACTGGCTGTTTAATGCGCGGCCCTAGTACAAACAAACTTATACTTGTATAATCAATAATAATGCTAAAACAAAAAATGGTAAGAACCATCTCAATCACGTTAGCTTTCTTTACGAAATATAGGCATAGAAATCGGTCTATTTGTTCAATAGATATAACGCCACACACACACACACATACGAATTCACGCACGCACACGCTCTGACACATACACGCACTCACACGTATGCACGCACACACACACACACACGCATCAAATTTTTATAGTGTAAGGACGTTAAGCATCTTGTTTTCTTTTATTGGCTACCCTACAAACCGGAACCAAATTTTGGCGACTGGAAAAGCAAAAAAAGACACACAAATTTGGGCTAAATCAATGAATCACTTTGTTTTTAAACATTTTCTCTCGCTAGCTATCTGGCAGGTAAGTAGATCGTCAATTTTCTTCAAAAGAGCTAGGAGTAAATACGAACAAAAACCATGCTAAGGCTTTAGCAATGACAAGTCCAGTTGGTGCAAATTGGTAATTTTACTGTAGGGACCACCACTTTAGCCCAGTTACTGCTTACTACTTCACGCTAAAAAGCTAAACGTTTGTCAGACTGTCGTTGTTAAAAAAATATTTGAACTAATAATAAAGTTGATCACAATTCAATCAATATTTTCAATAACTTACAAGGTAAGGCTCGTAATAATTAAGCAACCCTTTGGAGAAGTCTCCGATGTAACTGTAGGGGTTGCCCAGGATGTTCAGTCCAAGGACCAAGACATAGAACTGTTGCACGAGCTGGAGCCAGTAGTGATTCGACGCCGCGTCCAGGAGGCCAGACATCGTCACAGGAGCATTTCTTAATTCTAAATAACTCATCCTGTTGAAGAGTTAAATAATTATGGTCAATAGGTACTGCCATAATTTAAACCAATTCCTAACAGGTGAAAGTAGAACGCAGACAAAAAAGACAGAAATTACTTGGTAGTAGTTCAAATATTTCTAAAATTATCTTCACTCATTTTAACTAAAAAATTAAGAAAAAAAGTGTTAAGAAAATTTGAATATATTTAATGTAGAATAAAAATATGTACAATGATTATTTTTAACAAATCAAAAATAATATAAGGAGCAAGAAGCATAAACAGTTGGGGAACAAGAATTTATAAAATACTAACAGCACGTCCAAGCTTCACACGGTGGGCAAAATCCGTTAGGTTGTTTAAAAAGATCTAAGCATACTTAGGGACTGACAGTGGAAAGCGACTTTGTGTTATTTATACTAAGTATATAGTGATAGTTGAATTAAAAGAAAAGGTGAGACTATAAAACTGAAAAGTAATAGTGCGATATTATAAAAGTGTGCGAAGAAGAAATAACTTACTTAATAACAACGTCTTTCATATCACACAATGATGAACCCCAAGAATTGAACAGGAACTCCAGTAAATCGCTATTAAAAAGCTTAGGCCGATTTTCTTTTAGATTCCCAAAACGAGATCTCGTAGGACTCTCACTATCACTGGAATACCCCCTTGAAGATAGACTTAAAACGAATTTTATTGGAGACAAATGGACGTATTCAAATATAACATTCTTTTGCGCACTTGTCTGACTTTTCATTGCGATTACTGGTAAGGGCATATGTACCAACGCTAAATCAGCTCGAAGCCTCACAGCCGGCTTCTCTTCTATCTTCCAATTATTCAACATATCAAACACATGATTTACAAAACCTCTATCTAAATTGACACAATATTCTTGAATTAAGACTTTCAAATATTTATAAACGTCCTGATTTAAGGAGGGTCTAAATTGTTTAAGTGTTATAATTTCTACACTAGGCTTATTATGCTTTGAATTGGCAAGAGGCGCAGGATACAGAACACATGGAAAAATAGCTTCATGCAGCTGATTATCTATTTGTAATCTGTGTAATTTCAGATGGCAGTAAGTATGAGTATCAGATCTCCTAAGTTGCAACCAGACGCCAGGACTGTATGTTCTTCGTAATTCCGAAAAAAATGGTTTGGTCATTTCCATTTTCTCCAAGTCGATGTGCAAAAACTCCTTCAATTGGCTTTTCTTTTGATCATTTTGATATTTGTCTTCTATCCATGTGGTGATGTCGGGTGCAAATTGTCTCCATTTGTTACTAAAGTTCACTTCCCATTTTGGGCGAGAGTCGGTGACACTTATAAAGGAAAGTTCTTTAACACCGTTTTTCGTCGGGACACATACAGACAATCCAACACTTGCAAGAGACATAATAATTTCAAAGTTGGTTCTTTCGGAATTTATTCGCATTTTGTATTGATAAGCGATTTTTTCGTCTTGGGCTAGAGCGAAAACTCTTTGATACCCGTCCATGAAAGAGATCCAGTAGACGATGACTTTGTCTTTCCTCATCTTTTTGCCCTTTGCGTGAACTTCGGGTAAGCCAGAGCTGTCGGAATCATCACTGCTTGATGTGCAGGGCTCCGGTGATTTGGGAGTGAGGCGTTTGAGTGTGGAAGATAACTTCGAAGTGACGCTGCTAGTTGCGACGACTGTCGACTGTTTAACTGAATGGAAACTGACCTTTTCTTCACCAAACCTGCGAATTTAATGTTTACTGAATACATTTATAGTACTTTTATCAAACCTTAAAACTGTAATTATTATTATCTCGACAAAAAATTTAAATATACTCGTGCATGGTAATTTTATATTTTGTAAGCCGCGGGTTTCGTATCATACATTTTATTTTTAATCTATGATATCTACTAATTGTTACTAATTTTGATTAAAAATATCTTGGTTTGGTTTTGATCATATCTTATCCCATAAATAATAAAAGCTTTTTCAAGATTGGCCTAGCAACTTATGTCTGCGAAACTAGAAAATAGTCGAGATTTTAAATTTCAAATTTGTGGGGTTTAGAGTTTTGATGACACTGTGCTCAGGTACACGCAAATAAGTAAAAGTTGTGTAAAGACCAAACACCCTTACCCGTCCTGTGAGAAGTCAGCTACGAATCCCTTCCCCTTGTTGTTGTATATGTTCCACATTAGCTCCCTCTCCTTCATGGGGTCGTCCCAAGTGTACAACATCGATTGGTATGGACTCAACAACGCCACTTGTCCTGAATCTTTCTGAAAATAGTATATATTTTTTTATTTATTTATAGTTTTAGAAGGTAAACAAACGAATACATCTTATGTTGTTAGGAAATATCCATATTAGGTTTATATTATATTATAGTAATATATGTCCGTATTACATTGTCAAACTGAAGTGTTGTACCTATATTCTCCTTTTGCGTACCCTTTTAAAAACCGCAATTGAATTCGGAAAATCTAATTGAGTCGTTGCAGAACTTTGCTACCTAACAACCATCTTTGTGTTAGTGACAACTACTTAGATATCTCTTACAAAAAACATGGTACCTACACACTATGTTGTAGGTCAATACTCTTCAGAGCTTGGAATCAATACAGAGAAAATATATCGAAACAGTAAGTTTAACTTAAATGCAGCGAATGTGCAAAAACCAACTTGAGTTCCCAGTGAATTCTAACCAAGTCAGAAATATTTAATAAAAGAAACTAAGTAAAGTGTTAAAGTATCTTTAATCCCATATCCTGGAAGAGCTACGCAAAGCCACGGCCAGGGCTCACACGATTAGCCAAAGATACTAGGTTCTACAATGTGATAGGCCAACCTAACAACCCGAGCGTCGTAATTTTTATTAGAAATTTGAAAAAGAACAGATTTCCTTTATGTTACTCGACGCAGGGATCGAGCCCGGAACCTCATGAAGTCAAATCCAACACCTGGACCACTAGACTGTGTGCTCATAGGCTACTTTTTATTACGATTAGTGAAAGGGGTAGGTAGGAGTTAGAATTTCAATATTTTAATAACTTGTCAACGCGTAGTCAGATTCCGATTTTTTTGGTAATGTAAGTAGTTCCTAGTCACAATTTTTGTAGTTTAGTTTAATTACAGACTCAGTATGAAGTAACTAAATAAATTGAAGTTCAAAACGTAGAAAAATATTTGACTGTATATAGGTACATATATTCACGCCGAGTGCCCCTTCAGAGCCACTCGGCACTCGATAGTCTCTGTCTAAGAGACTATCGAGTGCCGAGTGAACGAAATTCGCCGGATTGGCTAGTAATATAACAATAGATTTTGCTTTCCATGGCAATCCGAACCGTTTGACGGCTACCGTGTCATACCTCACACCCTAAATGACATAACTCCACACGTTGGTGTTGGTTTAACAAATTTGTCGAACATGGTAAACTGCTTACTTATATATTTGAGTAACCCAAATACCTGGTTTATGACTCTCGCTTACTTTCCGCCGTGCCGTAACTTGACTCTAGGCCAGTCCACCCACAGTATGTACTACCTATATACTGACCTACTTTTAATACCTAGGCATAAATATTTCTAAAATCGTCGGTGTCGGTCCAGATTTTCTGATTAAAAAAATCTTGTCACCTGTAGATGTCAAAGATATTAAACACGCTTAACCAACTCAATATTGGAATCTTGGATCTTACGGCAGTTTACCAGTAACATAATCTTATCCCTGTTCTCCAAACAGAAATACGACAATGGCAGGCCTTTTTCCTCGTGTTGGTCCCGGCTCATAAAAAAAGAAGTATTAACTCAGGTAATGCATAACCACAACTACAATATAGTGCTACCTATTACTTACTACTACTATAATATAGATCCGTGGCAATACCCACAGAGTATTTAGCTATAGCATGATAGGTACCTGGTGCAGCTTCAAGAAGAGGTCATCGCAGAGGTTGTCTATCCGGACAGGCGCGTCCCCGGCACTGAATGTCCGGAACGTGATCACGAACGGCCGATCCGTGCCACCGGTCACGTCCACGCATATCGCAGACTGGAAAATGATCATCATAATTTTTACATTATAGCAAAGAACACAAGCAGGCACAAATCCTAATGAGATGGATTCTTTATGGCAACAAACAGACAAATAAATATTCAATAAGTATGTTTACATACTAAACATTTACCTACCAATCCCTATATCATATTTTTTTATTTTTTACAGTATTTACCTAAGTTATTAGTTTCCTTCAGTACAGATAATAAAGTATTAAAATAGTGTATATTTTATTATTAATGTATGTAGTATTTCATTGGCTTTTTACTTTGATCTGAAGATAAAAGAGATTTTTTTAAAATACTGTTATAGAGTAACTAACTGTTACTATAAAAGACAAAGTTACAGAGTAACTACCTAGTTAGATCTTAACAGATTTTTATTGCATAGCGTAAATACCCAAGTTGATCCCATATACGTTTCTGGCAACTGGTTCAGCGATTGTTGTGTTACCTATATATAATATTACTTAATATTACTTATTTAATTGCTTGCAATCGGCGTATTATTGACTTTGAAGTAAGTTTTTTTCAGTTTTACTGTGTTCAATACTAACACCTACAGATACATTGACAATAAGAAATGATTTCTTTAAAGAAAACATCACGCACAAGAAAGCTGATTGCATAAGTTGTTACCTAACAAGTACCAAACTCGGAGCAGGTCTGCCCGCAGTAATTTAATTAACACCATTGAAAGGGGACAAGTTATAAAGTTTCAGTCACATTTTCACTTCCTCTCAGTTTCTTTCAATCGGTTACGGAACAAAAACTAGCTATGAAAACTATTATCTTGGTATTATTTGTGTGTGTCGTGTCCAATATTCAGTGTTCACATAACAAACAAGATTACACTAGGATAAAAAGGGCAAAATACAACTATCCATCAAAATTTTTCAAATTACCACCATCAAGTTCACACATCACCGGCCCCTTTTCGTATACCCCACCACCAGGATACATGAGTGACAGTGGACCACCGCCGGGGAGTTTAAAAAATTATAAGGTTAGTAAGAAACCTAATAACGGTTTGGGTGATGAAGACATTCATAACCTTTTTAAATATTTATCCAAACAAGACATTAATAAAATAGTTGAACTAGCCGTAGAAAAAGACAGACTTTCAGAACATAGAGCACCATTCTTAGGTAAACATAACTACGAATATGACGGTTCTGGTTACGAAAATCAAGAACAAAGACCGTTTTATAAGGATTTTGATGAAAACTTAGACTCAAGTAGCCATGTAAATCTAAAGGATGACAAAATCGAATACTCCGGTCCAAGTTTTGATTTTCATCGAGACAGTTTACAGCGGGTAACTAGAAATCACAACGGACAACCAATTGACAATTTTGATTATCCACAAGAGCTAGTCAAAGATTACAATATCCCTTCCAATGAAAATTTTAACTTTAATGTTCCACCGATTAGACAGTATGAGTTTGAACAAGAAATGACTAGAAATTTTAACAATCCCGGTATTAATAGTAATATATTTTTAAAAGGAAAAACAAGAAATGACCATAATCTCATAAAAGAAATATCTAACCCGAACGAAAATTTTGATTACCCGCAAGAGTTAACCCAAGATTACGACAATCCCCAAATAGATGATTTTAGTCATTCACAAGGCACTCTAAAAGATTTCAGACATCAAAATGAAGTTATTACTAACTCACAAAGATTGACCAACAACCCCAATAATCCCCAAAACAATCATTATGATTATTCACTAAGAAATACTAAAAATCTTAATAATATACGAGATTATCAATTTAAATATCCACAAGGGGTTCTCAGCGATAGTAATCCTTCAAAGGCCACCTTTACTGATTCTCAAGAAACATTTACATATAACGACCTCCAAAAAGATGTTATTAATAATATTAGACCGACAGAAGTCGATGGAGATGCTGTTCAAAATCAACTATTATTTCTAAATGATTATATTCAGAAAGAAATGAGTAAACAAAGGCATGATATCAATATGATAAGCGGGAGTAAGCAACAGCTTGTGCAAGACCAAGCTCTTCCAACGCCTTCAAATCTTCGCGACCAAGATTATGAGGTTTCCTACACGAATAATATACCACGGGTTGTTAGCACAGAAAGCGACGCATACAAGACTGAAAATTTTGCTGACTTGCCTCTAATGAATTATGATGATTCAAAACTAGATACTGTGAATTCCTATAAAGTGCCACATTACACAGTAAGTAACATGATGATAAATTAAATAAATATGAAAATTATTCCAAAGTGAAGGGTATAGTGACAATTTGGAGAGGCTTGTGTCCAAAAGTGGACGGAGGGATACGATAAAAACGGATATTACTACGTCAAGTTAACTATTAATTTTTAACTTTTGTATTCTTTTAGATATTAATTTCCTGTACCTAGGAGTAAAAAATTCGGGATTTTGTAGCTTACACGACATTTTGTTTTATTTTTTGATTATAATTAATAGGCGTTTAGAACTCATAATATTTTAAAATATTCTTACAAGTAGGTATGTCATTGACATTTATTTAAGTTTTCGTGTACGAGACTTTCACATAAAACTTAGTTAATTTATTGTTTCAAGTCAGACGATATGTGATCACGGGTTAACATTTGGTGATTTCATGATACAATTGATGATTTCATATGACAATGTGATATGTGAAAGTAAAACATTACTTTTACTGTTCAAACTACGTAAAAAATAGCAAAAATAACTTTGTATTATTATTTTCTAGGTGACACAAGTGAAGAGCATACAACAAAGTCCTGTGCAAATTCCGCAATCACAAGCACAGCCCGTTAAGCCCACCTTTGAGCTGGCTCCACCAAGGTCTGCTGGACGTGAGCAGAGTGACGCACATCTTAAGGCAATTAAAATATGGACTCACAGATCTAAGGGAATGGCATACACTCTACACGACGACGGCACCTTATCACCCGAGAGACCTATACGACCAAAATACAAACCATCGCGTTGACATTTTTTAATTTAATTTAAAATTTAATTTAATTTTAATTTTTAATAATTTAAAGTTTGTAAATAGTATAATAATTAAAATGATTAAGTGAAATGCTTCGTTGAATGTCATTTTAAGAACAAAAAGAGAGACAACAAAAATACAAGTTAAAAGTTTTTCATACCGCTTAAGAGATAGGCTTAAAATATATAATGTCAAGTTAATAAAACTAAGAATGGTAAATCGAACTGATTCAACTGAGTTTATACGGTGTCGCTTCATGAATTGCAAATACTATCACAAATAATACCTATATCGTGAAGCTATAGACTACTTCTGGAGGTAACACTTCTAACAAAGAATCGATTTCATTTCCAAAAACTGCTGACTCTCTCTAGTAAACCAGCCTCTGTTTCAGATCAGAGTTTTGTGAAGTAAATTAACAGAGTCAAAATGAGAGTCAGCAACATTTAAAAATTACATTAGGTCTTTGGAAGTGTAACCTCCAGTAGAAGTAGCTTTGTTCAAAACTGATTTTGTTCATATTCATACTGACATCATTTTGAAGTTATGATTGGGAACGTAAGAGATTTAAATTATATTACTTGTTACAAACCCGTGTTGATTTGTTTTTTTTTTATCTAGTTCCATACATAAAATAATATAAAATGTGAATTAATTAAATTGGTCGAAATTCGACCAATTTCGATTTCCAAACTTTTTAGTGCGCCATCTGTGATCTTTTATCGTTATCATCAATATATTTGTTTGTGTGTGTCAAATGCATGGTAGTGTGGGTAGTGTTGTATTTATCGGTTTATAAGCATTATTGTTGAAAAATATTAGCATTCTGCACTTCTCCTACACATAAACTATAAGTGTGACAAATTTTATGCTCCTTCGTCCGCGCAATTTTCGTAAAAAGGGGTCCGAAGGTTTGGCATGACGTATTAATGTATAGATTACATAGATAATAGTCAAAATTAGTTAATAAAATGAAGATTCGGCGATCCCTTTTGGCGCACAACCCATAACAACTGCTGCTGCTACACATGTTGCTAATAGTGAAGCTATAATATATGGGAAGACAAACATACGCGATTCTTCACCTGCAGCTTTATAGCGGCTGCACACGTGGCTATTTTTATTTGCGTATTTGCTGTATATGACAAAATACATTCATGTGTGGAAGGTATATATGCCATAATTATTATTCTGTTTGTCAATTTGGTAAATACAGCAAATAACAAATACAAAAAGCCATATCTCGAGCCGCTATTAAAGAAAACAATGTCAGTAACTTTTTTGAAGATCACGAGAATTGACTGGAGAAGTTAGATATATGATAAATCATAACGCATCTATACATGGTGATTTTTGTATGTAAGCAAATGATTTAATGTTGATTTGCATGTTTGTATTTATTAAAAGAGTATAAATTAAAATAAAATTTATTTGAGTATTTCCTTATTTCCCAAATTACCAGAAAAAGGTCTGTGATCTGCGATGGAATGCGTCAATGTGTTGCTGCCATACATTATTTGAACATTTTTTCAATTCTTTTCAAGTTTGAATGTTCGGGTTCATTAACCTGAAATTTATTTTTTCCCGGAAATTGATTTTTTTTTTAATTATAATATGGGATAAACAAGCAGACTGATTTCCTAGCGGTGACAAATTCACATAGTTTGTATAAAGCCGAAGCTAAGATCTTAAAATCCTCTTGGGTATACAAGTTTACCAGCTGCATTTTCCTACCCAGAAAACGACAACAAGACCCACTCACTTATGAAAGTTACTAAAAAAAATTTTTTGTTAGACAATTGACAAAAAAAGTATCGATTTTCAGTTAAGTCATTAAGAATAAAGTTAAGATTTAGGTAGGTAGATAGATATTCATAACGCATTAAAATTTTTGGGAAACAACGGTTCATTAACTAAGTTGATGTTATTACCCCCTTGTCCATCCGCAGCACTGTGAAATGATTCTTGGTGATTGGAAAGTGTTGTGAGACGAGGGCAGAGTCTCGGTACTTGCAGTGCATCGCCATGGAGTCAGTTTGCGGCCAGAACGGCGTACACTGCTGGGGCGCCAGGTCGATCCAGAGATCTGCGGCTTCGTTCTCTTCCATGAATCGCAAGTGTCGCTTGGTGTCGTTGTAGACTATGAAGTATGGTAGCAGGGAAACTATTTTCGTCAGTTGAGGACATAGCTCTGAGAGTGTCACCTGGAACGAATGATTTACATTTTGATCTGTCAAACATGTGATGTGAACAAAGATCAAGACTAGGTAAATGTTACGAGTAGGTGCCTATTTATCCTTTCGTTTAGGGTGCGATTTATAGATCGAATACATGGGCCAAGTACAATGTAGAAAATACATAAAAAGATACAATCATTTTTTGACGAATGTAAATGCATACAATTATTTAACTGTAATTTTAAAACAATACAAAAACTGTACAGAGTACAGAGCATACTGACGTGCAGCAGCACGCGGTAGTGCGCGCGGCGCTCGCGGTGTGCACACACGAGCAGGCCGGGCGCGCTGGCCGCCAGCCGCGCCGCGCGCGACCACCCCGAGTGCTGCACACGCACCCGCACCGCCTCCCCCGCGCCCCACAGCAGCGGCTCCTCCGACACGCTGTAGCACGCGTCCGCCCGGCCCTGCACACCTACACTCTTACACATGGCACACGGATGTCACAGGGAATCGACATACAGTGCTGAACATAAAAACTGAGTTTCAAGTATTTTTTTTTTCGATTTTTAAAACAAAAATTTTAAGTTGGATTTTGAAGATCGATGGCAAACAAGCGAAGTCTACCTTGATCTGCATCGGCAACCCGGTCTTGTTGATGATCCAGCAGGGCGCGTGCAGCAGCAGCCGGGCCCCGAGGCGGCGCGCACGCACCATGGCCACCCACCGCGACTCCCGCTCCGCCTCCACCTCCGTCCGCAGGACCACGGTTTTCTCGCTCATCTCTAACGATCAAATAGTTGCACGATCAACAATCTTCTAGACGGCTTTAATTAATTATCATCTTATACTTTTTATACTTAGTTAAGTTTCCTTACACCTCAACTGATTCAAATAATTCTAATCATTTTTATCCTGTTATAACCAAACTTTTAGGTTAATTGTCACAGCCTCATTCGGAAAATAATTATGCACTGCGTGAAAAAAAAATGTGTGTACACCAACGAATAAGCAGTCTAGAAAATCACAAAACGGGTCTTGTCTTGTCACACATATCCTGACAAGTTTGGTTGTTCAGATATCAAACGACGAATGACGAATGCAAAACGTAAGAGTTGTGTATACTCAGGGACATAAAAGAAAAAGAAATTTGGTAATAATGTTGATGAAAGACGGGGTTGATTATGTGATTCAGTTGCCCACTCAAAATGGAAAAGTGTACATCAAATAGCTTCTTTTTGTAAGTTTTGGCCTTCACGTTAGTATTTTGCCATTAGTCAAGTAAAAATTTGCATCAAATTTTATATCAATTTTAGTCAATTATAATTAGTCATCAGTCATAAGCCGTCACTAAGTCATGTCAGACTCGTGGGTAAAGCGGTGGC
This sequence comes from Calephelis nemesis, assembly GCA_002245505.1. NCBI lineage: Eukaryota > Metazoa > Arthropoda > Insecta > Lepidoptera > Riodinidae > Calephelis > Calephelis nemesis. The sequence goes on along the minus strand of NJDD01001075.1, from coordinate 21,214 downwards.
CTTATTACTCAAGCTCATGTAGTGAGATTTGGCGGCAACAAGGAAATACACGATACGGTAATTTCTTCATGATTATTTCATTTGCGCACTTTTACTGAACAAAATGGCACCAAAATTGACTAATTTTACTCAATACAACCACAAAATTCAGTATTTATGAAAAAACTTCGACCATCTTTTCTCTCGATGGCGCCAAAAGTCATCAAATAGCCGTCAAATGACGTGTTTTATATTTGTTATCTCCAGTAATCAACAGAAATACAACAGAGATAGCAAATACAAAAACGTCATTTGATTTACACTTTTGCAATTTGAGTTGGCAACTGAGATACATAATCACCCTCCAGAGCGGTGGTGCATCTTTTAATAACTCATAATATACTCCAAATCTGAACAATGGTGGTGACAAAATCGTACCTGGTGAAAGCGTAAATGTCCCAGACCACGGTAGTCCAAGATAATTTATCTCTAACGTCAGCTTGTGTGACTTTCCCGGCTGCAGATTGTACACATGCGCACGTTCTCCAGCCTCGATCCGGATTTTGAGGTTATCTCCAGTCAGCTGCAGAGCGTATGGCAGCCGGTTATGTACTCCCAGCGGTGGCATCACTCGGAGAAGGAAGTTTGGAATTGATCTTGATACTTTATAGGACTGACATCCTGAAAGAAATATATTTGACTTTTTAGTATGGTGTGGCAAAAGAATTTGACTGCAGTATATTTCAGTCAATGAAATGATGTTATATAGCAGAAGTGATCACTAGTAAGGAAGTAATATACTAAGAGTTATACATAATTGAATTGTTGGCGTGAAGATATGTATGTATGTATACATAATTTATGTAAGTAATACGATTTTGTGGTAAGGAATATAAACCTAAGAATTGAGGAGAATGCCATCACAAAGTCAGTGTGGCATTTAAAAAATGAATTATTTTCTAGTGTTACCTTGTACAGCGAGCACCCTCATAGCGAACACGCTGGGATCGTCGTCAGCCACGGCGGGACACACGACGTCCCGCGGGCTGCCCAGGTCGTTTGCCATGTCCATCCACCAGATTCCCTGCGTCGGAGTTTGGTAGTTCCTGTAGGATGTATCAACTGATTTGTGAAATAATTTCATGGCGTTTGCCTTTACTAACCCAAAAGGCCCTTTGTTCACAAGTCGGTAAGTGGAGGATTAAAAGTCATAGTGTAATAATGTATGACCTTTGTGAAACCCATTGCAATATTTCCAAACGCAACTACTATATTCAAGAAAAGTTCTTAAATCATGGTAATCATATGCCATTAGGTGAGCTCTTTTGCTTTGCCTTTTTTATGTTTTCTAACGCGTGTCACGTCTCGTGAATACGTATGGTTAGTGAGGACTCACTCGAAACTGGCGGGGACGAGGAACAGCCTGCAGTGGTAAGCGATGTAGAGCGGCACGTTGTATGTGTCGTGCGGCGCCAGCACGGCCAGCCGCAGCAGACCGCAGAAGGGGTTGCGCACCGCCCCC
>NJDD01001074.1:78551-107010 GCA_002245505.1 Calephelis nemesis | reverse complement strand
TTAAACCAGATTTGGAACATACAACGGCCTTTTATTTGTAATAACGAACATACCACTATCCTATACCTAATTGCCATATTCATCCTATCCACAGATATGTTATTGGCAAGCGATATCATAAAAATGGATCAAAATATCAATCTTGGACAGCAAGTTTTGAATTAGAATTGATTATTAATACTGGCCGTTAATGTATGTCAATGATCATCTAGATTCGTTCAAGCGCTATGGTGTTTTTGAGTAGCAAAAAACCATGTAAAATATTATTCTACGTATAAAAACTAAGTCGCAATAAAATATTTTTTAAAACAACTTTACAAAAAAAAAAATATATTAAGAAAGTGATCACCTGCTCAAACAAGATTATGTTTGGACAAATGCGCTGTCTGTCTGATGCTAGCACTCTACGCTAAATCCACGTCAAATTTATTGAAAATTGAACCTTTTTATAACTAACCTATTAACTAAGACTAGCTTCCGCCCGCGACTCCGTCCGCGCGGATGTCGGTCTTCGCGTGATAAAACTGAAAATTTAAGATTTTTTTGTACGTATTTTTCCAAGATAACAAGTATTCCATTTTATGCCCAGGATAATAAGGTATAATTGTACTAAGTTTAATCGAAATCGAACTGTTAGTTTTCACGTGATGTTTGAACATACAGACAAACAGACAATATTTTTTTTAATCACATATTTGCGTTTGGTATCGATCCAGTAACACCCCCTGCTATTTATTTTTTCAACATTTTCAATGTACAGAATTGACCCTTCTACAGATTTATTATATGTATAGAAGAAGATGACAGGAAATTTCATATATCAGTACCAGCTTTCAGACTTCGCTCGTGTGCTGAAATATATTTGAGTAAAATTAAATATATTAAACTAACAGCCCGCCCCTGCTTAACACGGGTATTAAATATACATATAAACCTTCCTCTTCAATTACTTTATCTATTAAAAAACCGCATCAAAATCCGCATTTTAAAGATTTAAGCATACAAAGGGACATAGGGACAAAGGAAACGACTTTGTTTTATACTATGTAGTGATGAGTTACAATTATTTTATTAAAAATTGAAATACAGTCGCCTCTGTAGTTTAGAGGTCCAGGTGTTTGGTTTGACTTCATGACGTCACGGGTTTGATTCCCGGGTCGGACAACAAAAAGAAAAAGTGCAAGTTTTTTCAATTTTCTAAAAAAAAACATTGCTCGGGATGGGATATGGGTGCCCTTGTTGTGCCTTTGCCTACTTATGCGGGGATATAGGCATGTAGATACTTTTTTTAAATACATTTTTCCTTAATTTGATGCCAATGTGTTGTTCTGATGTATGAAGTATATTCTTGAGGTGAGTACATTCATTCTCACAAACTTTCGCATTTATATTTAGTAGGATGAAAATTTTGTTGACATAGTCATAATGTAAGAATATACTTTATTGAATATGAATTGAATTGAATATAAAAGTATGAAGATACTTAAGTCATAATGTATATATAACTATTTTATATCTGTACCTAATTGTCACTTGACTCTTCCTAAATAACTGGATTAATTTGAATGAGTTCTTAAATGGTTTAAAAATTAAAAGCAGTATGAAGTTTAACGGTTTCTGTAATGTGTTTTATTGGAATTTGATAATAATGTAATATTAATTTATAATAATATAATAATCGCCTCGTGGTCTATCGGTCCGCCGTTGGACTTGACTTCTTGTGGTAGCGGGTTCGATATCCGGGTCGAACAACAAAAAAATTGAGAAAATGTGTATTTTCAATTTACTTATACTTATAACACGACCAAATGCTACAGTACCACCACCTTAGTAATATATTTCGACATAAGTTTTAATTTTGTAGGGTAGTATAATCGTTGAACTTACCTTAGTAAAGAAACTTCAACTAAACCTCTTTTTTTTTTGAATGACTAATGTGTTGCCAACCTCGCGGTTTTTACAACTTCACCGGGCTTTGTGGGCCGAGCAGAGTGCTCAGCCCGAGACATCATTATTTAGATGGATACAACGCCAGCAACAAGGGCTGTCTCCCGGGAGACCGTACCTCGACTTGGTTACTGGGTGGACTTGATGGAGGAATAGTGGCGGCTCGTCGCTCGGCGTTAGGCGCCGGGCGCAAGAGAGATCTTCGTCGCCTAGACCAGCGGCGACTGTGTAGTGTAGTGTCTTGTGAATTTGTGTTCCGGTTGGGATTGGTAGGGAGGTTATCGGATCCGGTGGATCCGATAGCACGTGAAGGGGTCTCCTAAGTTTGACGGGCGCTTTCGCGAAACTAACCTCATGTTTGATTGGAAAAGGTCATCTATCATAAAATTTGCTGAAAACGCATTATCGTCACTTTAAAATATCCACATCCGGATATTCGTCTCGTGGCTGTCATTACGGCCATAACGTATTGTGGCAACGTAGAAAAGCCATGACGCATTATAAACATTTAATAAATTGATTGTGCCTAGTGGTCGCCCATTGGTCGAAACTCGACCATAACAAATTTTAATATCTTGTTGACAAGAATGCCATCTTCATTTCTCAAGATCAACTACTTTGTTCCCAAACTTTTAGGTGCGCCATCTGTGATTTTTATCGTTATCATCAGTATATCTGTTTATGTGTCAAATTCATGGTAGTGCTGGTAATGTTTTTTTTATTAATTTAATGTACTTTATAAGCATTATTATTGAAAAATATTAGCGTTCTGCATTTCTCCTATACATAAACTTTAACTGTGCTAAATTTTATGCTCCTGCATTCGCGTAATTATTCGCGTGAAAAGGGGTCCAAAGTTTTGGCATCACATAGTAATGTACAGATAAAAAGAGCGAGTGTTAGCAAAAGAATAAAAGAAATAAATAAATATTCCTGGACAAGTCGCAGAAATTAAAACTAACCACAAAGTGAGAAAATTATATGCTTGTGTTAGTTAAAGATCTTAGTACATAGAACTATTTTAATAGATACGAGAATAAATTTAATAAACACCGAGATCCGGAAATGAAGACATCCAAATGTTCATCACACAAATGTCTGCCCCGTCGGGAATCGAACCCGAGCCTCACAATTGGTCAGTATTAGGCGTGTACGTTAGCCATTCGACCAACGAGGCGCCAAAATAACATTGAAATATAAAAAGCAGCTTATAATTATTGATTTAATTGTTTTGTTGTTCTTTACTAGTTAGGTAGGGGCTGTTAAGATTTAAGTTCATTTATATTATCTACTTGAGAGAATTGTAAGTCTTGTAGCCCTGTGTTGGTCCGGGCTCCTTTGTAGAATAGACCATCTGCCTTCCTTGCCAGGCAGCTCATAAAAGGCGAGCATAGGCTTACCGTCACTAACACCGTGACATCTGACTGGGTTGTAGAGTTAAGCAGCGACTCACCCGGATTGGTACCAGCGCATTAACTATTCCTGCCGCCATAACGTCATGACGTGTTCCGGTTCGGAGGGTAAGGTAGCCGGCAAACTTACTTTTGATCAATCCTAACATCCCGGCATCAGGTTGGCAACGCACCATTACCACCTTTGGTGTCTCTAGGCGGCGTGAATTTCTTACCATCAGGAAATCCGTCTGCTTGTTTGCCTTCCAATATCATAAAAAAAAACAATAAAAACATATGGCATACTATACTAGTTTTTTTTACGTTAGGATACTAGTTTGTTTTATATAATAACTATTAGTAATTAATAGGGTCAGCACGGGCAAAGAGGTGGGACGATATAAAAATATTTGTTAATAATTTTTGACAAAAAAATGTAGGGTGTGTCAAAATATGGTCATAATCTGGTATACAATTCTCGTATCACGGTGTGCGTTACTGAAACGGCTTGACCGATTCTCATGAAATTTTGTGAGTGTATTGAATTGGAGAATTGGCCAAAATTTTTTTCATATAGCTAAGTGCTTAAGGCTAACTCACCCCAATGTTTTTTTATACCCCAATATTTGTCTGCCGGGTCAGCTAGTGTGTATATATTGTTCCATAATTCATACGCATTAACGCTTTTCCTACTTTCTTTTATGTGATAAGCCAGCAAACAAGCACATGGCTATCCAGATAATACGACAGACAACCCTGGTATGTAAGCACCATAGATATTGGAAGTGTGCTGCTGTCTTGGAGCTGTATTAGACTAATTGTGCAAGTTTACCAGCTAGTCTACCCTCCGGACTGAAACATGACACTGTCATTATAAAAGTATCTTCACGCCCATATCCCCGAAGAGGTAGGCAGAGGCACAACCAGGGGACCCACGACTAGCCGAAGATACTAAGGACCTCATGCAGTCAAGTCGAATAACTGAACCGCTAGACCACAGAGGCGACTCGCTCTCATTATAGCGGCAGAAATAGGTACGATGGTAGGATCCCGGGCAAGTTTATACACAGTCCTCTACCACTAGTGATCTTGTTGCTAAAAACCCTTTGAATCGTTGCTGCTGTTCCTATTGCACTCATAGATACATATGATTTATTCCACAGAAAAACCAGGTCTAGCATGGAGGAAAACGATTAATACATATTAAGATCGTCCAACGTGGAGCTGGGATTTTCGTCTCATGTTCTTTCTGTGATAGCCGCACCCTTAAGCCTTATTCTTAACTAGCAGTTGCCCGTAGCGTTGCTTGCGTGAACAGGAACATTGTTTTGGGACAAAACTATCCTAAGTTAACCTCTATGTGTGTACCAAATTTCAAGAAAGTCGGTTTAGCAGTTTTTGCGTGAAGGAGTTACAAACAAACAAACTTTCTCATTTATAATATTAATAGGATTCAAAAAGCGGTGTCCGTCTTTTCTCACAGACATGGAGAAATTATTGAAAATTTCTAATTTGAGGCCAAGTGTTCACTGGAGGCGGCTGCCAGAATGCGTGGTTATTTAAATATGTGGTTGCTAGGTGATCGAGTTTCCATACACCGTCACACGTTCTCCTAGCTGCCGTAGCCAGGCTGCCTAGTTTGTAATCATCCTTAACTACATTGCGTCGTGCGTCTCGTGCGTGAAATGAGTAAGTGATTTTGTGCATTCCACTTTATTCCAACGCCATTATATTATTATTAAATAAGAAAGTAAATAAAGTTAAATATCCCCGATAGGGTAGACAGCCCTTGACTAACCGAAGACACTAAGTCCCACAATGTGATAAGGCAATGGGCAAGCTTATCGCCAACCGGGCATAGATACAATTCCGAGCAACATTATTTTTATTAGAAAATTTAAAATATACATTTTCTAGTTTTTTTGTTGCCCGACCTGTGTATCGATCCCGGGACTTTAAGAAGTTAAGTCTAACGCCGGACCGCTAGACCACAGAGGCGATTATTATGTAATTAAATATTAAAATAACATGATTATTAAATTCCAATAAAATATTAAATATAAAATAAAATATAAAATATTAAATTAAATATAACCCGTTGAACTTTGAACCGCTTTTTATTTTTAAGTAATTCATGAACTCAATTAAATATATTATATACAAAATTGATCCAGCCGTTTAAGAAGAGTCAAGTGCCAATTACACATAGAAAATGACAATGTCAACAAAACTTTTATCCTAATAATTTTAAAGGCGAAAGGTTGTGAAACAAGATGGATGTTTGTTACTCGTTTTAGCAAAAACTGCTAAAGGGATATGTTTGATTTTTTTAGGTATGTACTTCATAATACACCAGAACAACACATAGGCTGTAATTTATTAAAACTGTATTTGAAAAAAATATCTTCATGTCCATATCCACAAAAGAGAATGCAGAAGCACAACTAGCCGAAAACACTAAGTCCCAGAATGTTATTGTTGGCAAGGCTGTCGCCAGTCAGACGTATATCCCATTACTAGCAACATATTTTTTGTTAGAAACTTGAAAAACTAGCACTTCTTCTTTTTGTTGTCCGACCCGGAAATCAAACCCGTGACCTCATGAAGTCAAACCCATCACTTGGACCTCTAGACCACAGAGGCGACTGTATTTTATCTATATATATATATAAAAATCAATTGCTGTTCGTTAGTCTCGTTAAAACTGGAGAACGGCTGAACCGATTTCGCTAATTTTGGTTTTGAATTATTTGTTCAAGTCCAGGAAAGTTTTAAAAGATAAGAAAAAGGAAAAAACTTGCGAGAAAACTAAGAAAAACAACATTTTACTCTTTCCCATACAAACTGAACGGGTGGAACGAAGTTCGCCGGGACAGCTAGTTTTTTAATAAAATCATTGTAACTCATCACTACATAGTATAAAACAAAGTCGTTTCCTCTGTCCCTTTGTATGCTTAAATCCTTAAAACTACGCAACGGATTTTGATGCATTTTTTTTCAATAGATAAAGTGATTGAAGAGGAAGGTTTATATGTATATTTAACACCCGTGTAAAGCAGGGGTGGGCTGCTAGTTTAATATATTTAATTTTACTCAAATATGTTTCAGCACACAAGCGAATCCTGAAAGCTGGTACTGATATATGAAATTTCCGGTCTTCTAAAATAAAAAGGTTCAATTTTCAATAAATTTGACATGGATTTAGCGCAAAGTGCTAGCATCAGACAGACAGCGCATCTGTCCAAACATAATCTTGTTTGAGCAGGTGATCACTTTCTTACAAAAGAAAAAAAAATGGTTTTATAAAGTTGTTCTAAAGAAAAAAATATTTTATTACGACTTACATATTTTGATCTGTACGATAATATTTGACATGGTTTTTTTTGCTATTCAAAAATACTAACTAAAGATACTACGAATCTAGATGAAAATTGACATACATATATAAAGATTTTTTGTTCATGATATTGGAAGGCAATAAGAAAAAAGGTAAGAAATGCACGCTGCCTAGAGACACCAAAGGTGGTAATGGTGCGTTGCCAACCAGAGGCCGGGATGTTAGGCCTCGAGCAAAAGTAAGTATCCCGGCTACCATACCCTCCAAACCGGAACATGTCATAACGTTATGGCGTCAGGAATAGGTAAGGCGGTGGTACCAATTCGGGTGATTCGCTGTGAAACTCTACCACCTAGTCATATGTACGGAGTTAGTAAGGGTAGCCTATGCTCGCCTTTTACGAGCCGCCTGGAAGGAAGGTAGATGGTCTTTTCTGCAAAGGAGCCCGGACCAACACGGGGAAAATATAAATAGATTAGATAAATATCTAAGTAGTAAGGCACGATTTACTAATGTAACTTTTTTTAGCATTACACAAATACAAGTGAGTGTGTTATATTATTTTAAAATGGTAATATTGTGTCACCAGCTTTAAGTTAGAATATTTGGCGCTTGGTAAAACTTGTAATATTCACATATTTAAATGAAGAAACACGTGTCTAGAGGTCCGGCGTCGGACTTGACTACTTGAGGTCCCGGATTCGATCCCAGTCAGGCCACAAAAAAAAAATGAAATTAAGTCTCTGTGGTCTAGCGGTCCAACATCGGATTTGACTACTTGATGTACCGGATTCGATCCTGAGGTCAGGCGTAAAAAAAATGAAAAATGTTTCTTTTCAATTTCCAATAAAAAAGCTAACGTTGCCCGGGATTGGATATGTGCTTGGTTGGCTATAGGCTTGCTGGCGATAGGCTACCTATCACATTGAGGGAACTAAGTCCCTCGCCTTCGGCTAGTCATGGGTGCCCTGATTATGTCTCGGCCTACTACTTCTCCCCGAAGGGCGTGAAGATACTTTTTTTTAAAAAACTCTTGTACTGTTTTATGTATTACTTATAATGTATATTTTATAAATAGCCTACCTATAGTACATACATCTGCCTACTACCCACATCTAATAACCTTTTGATCGTTCGAGCAGTTTCTGCTCATTGAGGCAACATTTTTACATGATTTTTTCCGAAAGGATAAATGTTTCTGTAATGCCATTAAAATTGTACGAGTATCTGACAAAAATTTGATATTTTCTTATTAGTAGAGTAGTAGGAGTATCATCACGACCATATCCCTAAAGACAGAGGTACAACCACGGCACCTACGACTAGTCGAAGACATTAAGTCCCACAATGTGATAGGTGGCAAGCCTATCGTCAACTGAGCACATCAATCCCGGGCTACGGATATTTTTAATAGAAAATTCAAAATACCTGTTTTCTATTTTTTATGTAGCCCGATCCGGGGATCGAACCTGATACCTCAAGAAGTCCAGTCCGACGCGAGGCCACTAGACCACAGAAGCGACATTTATTTATTATAAATATAAAAAGTACGCATGACATTTTCTTTTGGGTTTACACTTGTTTTTCAAAATCAGCAGAAAACAATGGCACTGGAAATAACTTAAAGCAAAATTTTAATCCACAAAAGGAGGTATTTAACATTAGACATAAATAGCAACTAAGAAGCACTTAAAAAGCTTAATATTCAAAATTTAATCACGTTTAAAAATAAACACTCCCATGCACTACACTTAGGTAATAATTAATTTAAAGCTTAAACTCTTAACATGAAACACTGAGGTCGCTAGTACTTCTATTCATGTGCAGTGGGTAAGTTACCTACCTAGTTAGGGATATAACAGGCGATGGGTTGATGAATGGAACGAACGATACCCTCCTTCCACGAGCTAAAGCTTTTCGATGTACGTTGTTAATGGGTTTTCCAAGCTGAATACAGTCCATTGGAGTTGAAATAACGCGAATGAATTTTAGTGAATTTACGTATTGACATTTCATTAATCAAACTGAGTTTTGATTTAAACAACATTATGATAATTTTGAGCTATCCCTTCAAGTACGCTCTTACGGAAATGTGTTTAATTTAGCTTGTAATATTTTTAACTAGCTGCGCCCCGCGGTTTCACCCGCGTAAGTCCCAATCCCGCGGAAACTCCGGGATAAAAAGTAGCCTATATGTTATTCTGGGTCTTCAGCTACCTACATACCAAATTTCATCGTAATCGGCTTTGTAGTTTTTGCGTGAAAGAGTAACAAACATCCATACATCCATACATACAAACTTTCGCATTTGTAATATTAATAGGATTGCGTTTCATATGCGCGTTTAAAGAGAAGCATACTTTTGTTTATTGGGAAATTGAAATTTCTATCAAAATAATTTTATTGTTATTGTCGCCTCTGTGGTATAGTGATCCGGTGTTGGACTTGTCTGCATGAAGTCTCGGGTTAGATCCCCGGTTTGACCAACAAAACGAAGACTCATTTTTTTAATTTCTAACTTTCTTCTTTGTTATAGAAGAAATACTTTTAGTATGTTACGAAAACTGTTCGTCATCTACTACTTAAAATTTTGCTTCGCTGGGGGAAAGAGAGAACGAGAGAATGACCCCTAAATAGTAACTAGGAACAACTAAACTTACACTTCACAAAAATGAGGATAAAACACAATACGAGCTACGAAAGTCGAAACATTTTTGAGAAAAACCTACTTCCGGATGTTAACATTTTAACGAACGGAAGTGAAATTGAGGGCAGGGTTGAAGACGCACTTTTCATATGAAAGTATTGAACTGCAACCAAAGCCCTGAAATTTGCTCTCTCTCGTCATAGCACATTGTACCATGCCAAATTATTGGCACTCATTGAGGCTATTAAAGAGGTTTTAAAGCAGCAGGCAGTCACATTCGGGATTTTTGGTGACAGTATAGCAGCACTCGTAACTGTTATTAACAACTACACACGCTATACTCTGGCTACGGAATCAATAGACACTGGTTGTACCTCTGTATACCTCTTTTGGGGATAAAGGTGCGAAGATTCTCATTCTAAATTATCACACGGATGGTGATATTGTTACAACCCTACGTCAAGTGTGTTAAAATTACAAAATTGCAATAACAACTCTGAATGAGTAGCGGGAGAGCCCATTAAAATTTCAGAATCCACTGCGAAACTATTATTTTTCAATGTACATGTAACTGTAGCACAACTTTAGTTTGTATTCGGCAAAGATGTATTTGAAACTGCTCGTTATATTTTTCCCTCTGTAGCGGAGTTAATATTTGCTCAGTTTATTTTTTCACGAGCACGAGAGCTCTCGACTTGAACACACAGTCTGTGTTCGAGGAGCCGCCTCGCTGCGCAACCTTCACCAAAGCTAATAAAAATTGTGACGTTTGGCACTTCTGTATTTCAACCGTGAAATTTGCCGTTTTAAATATTCCTTTCAACCACGATTAAAATGTGGAGCCTACTAACCTGTTCACTCTTTGGTGAAATTGTCGTTGCGAAAATCTTTTTAATTTTTTACCGCTGCACAAATATTTGGAGTCTAAGGCGGCATTATTCATAAAATATAATGACACATGGTCGCCATAACTTTCCTACGGAGACCGGAACGATCCGTTGCTATTTAATTAGACATAGCGGAGATTTATGTAACGACAATTTCTAAATTTTCATTTTTTGGGTCGACGGCAAGTTTTGGGCGTTTACTGGGGACCTTTTGTATTCGCCCGCCAAATGCCAACGTTGAGGACATAATGCTGTAAAAATTATAAGGGTAGCGGCAAAACGTTTAAGTATTTTGATATGTGTTTGCGAGATGATCCATTAATCCTCGCGACGGATTGTGGAATAATTAACATTATTGTAGTATCATGGATCTGTAGTGTCCTTCTTATTTAGAAAAACATCAACCTAAATACTATAATATTTTCGAAGAATTTTTTAACTAGAAAAACTGCAAATCGTTAAAAAAACATTAGAATTCATTTCATAAGATTATGTTATTAAAAAACTATTGATAAAGAAAAAGTTCTTGAGAAAAAAGGCAAGCTTTACAAAGAATTTGTAATTAACAAAACAATTAGACGCAACAAAAATATATATCAATTAATTATGTACCCAATTTTATTGCAAACACGTTGATATAGTGTTGCATGCAAAAATTTGAATTTGAACAATCCTCTTTAAAAAATAATTAGAAATATTCCATTCAAGATTTTTAGATAACCTATTTTTAACATAATGTCTAATATACTAAAATGTGTTATAAACTCGCTAAATATCGATTTCAGTTTTGACCTTAAAATGAAAATGAAAAATAAAAATGAAATTCGCTTATTTGCGGAATGTAGGTATTAAAAAGTTTTTACAACAATATTTAAGCATTTAATTAAATTTAAAGAAATTATATTATTACTTATTCATTAGACTTTGTATTTATACTAGCGGCCCGCCCCGGCTTCGCATGGTTATGAAATATACATATAAATCTTCCTCTACAATCACATTATTTTTAAAAAACTGCATCAAAATCCGTTGCGTAGTTTTAAAGATTTAAGATACACAGGGACACAGGGAAAGAGGAAGTGACTTTGTTTTAAACTATTATATTTACATATTATTTTTAGACCTTAGGACGGTAATAATATTTATGTAAAAGTTTAGATGATTGTACTAATTTTGTTAATTAATTTTGTGTTTTAGAATACAAAGTACGCTGTGTAACATAAATTAGGTGCTTAACTACTATTGGGACATAGATAAGCAGGAACTATAGCAACGGTAATGATAAGATAACGGTAATGGAAACTAATACTCATGAATTTTAAAATATCCAGAAATATTTAGAAAACTTAATTTCAACCTCATAAATGCAAAGAGCACGTTTGTTTTACGAGCCAAAAATTTCCTGCAAATGTTTTGATCTAAAAAGGAAAAGCAATTTCCGTGATTAGCTATAGAAAAACTACGTGAGGTTCGCCCACAGAAAAAAAGACTACGGCTCCATGTGAAGCTGTGTCCGGATTTGGTATTGGTCACGAATTGGGAGATTTTACATTTACGCTTTTTGATTGAGATTTGGAACTTGCTCTGTCAATATTAAGCTTCGATAACTTAGTTTGGTTTATATTGAACAAAAATTTGCAATTACCTTAAATTTTATTGTATTTCACATTTTTAAAGTTTGTTATATAAGATATTATATAACCAACTAGCGGATCGGTACGTGCTTCGCTACGCATATGACCGCATGAATGACATAACACAACAAAACAAATAAAAAATCTGAGTAAAGGTTCAATAATATATGACAGCACAATCCCCATCTGCAAAAAGTTTCAACTTGACTGAAAAATGCCCATTAACAAAACTATTCGCCATTTATTGAATTCATTTGTTACAAAAAATGTGATAAATGAAAAATCGCTCAACTGATATTATGCAAACAACACATAAACCATCTACTAAATAGTCCGAATAAATCCTAAACATTTGGTTTGGATAGGTGAGCCCGTTCTTGATTTATGAAATTACAGCGAAAAGTGGCATTGATTTTAAATAAAAACTAGCTGACTAGCAAACTTCGTATTGCTTGACATTAATGCTTCGACAGTAGCGCAGTCTATCGGATCCGATGTGAAACATTTCAAAATCTACAACTACTTATTATTAAGCAATTAATTAAAAAAAAAACATTTTCCAGGAAAGCAAATTGTGAATCTAAATCATTCTCGAATTCCCTTAAACACGCACAAAAACTTTCATCAACATCGGTCCAGCCGTCTATAAGAAGTTCAGTGATAAACACACGAACACAAGAATTATATATAAATATACATAGATTATAATATATTAATTTCGTGTCATGTTGTTTGTCCACGATGGACTCCTAAGCAATTTAATCTATTTCAATCAAATTTACACTTGCAGTTTGACCCCACTTGAAAGGTAGAATAGCTTAGGTACCTACATATCAATTTATTGCGGACAAAGACGCGGGTAACAGCTAGTACAGATATAAATATTAATTTGAAATTTTCCATCGTCGGAGCTTGGTAAAACTTCCAAATTCATATTTTAAATGAAGAAACACTTGTACTGTTTTACGTTCTAGCCCTGATGATGCTGTCATAAGCAAAACCGGTAGGCTATTTATAAAATAATAAACTATAAGTGATACGTAAAACAGTACAAGTGTTTCTTCATTTAAATTATGAATAATTATTAATTTCATGAATAGCAATAATACAAAATACTTAAAAAATACAAGATACTTATATAAATCCGTCACTAACAATAAACTTCATTTGAGTTTCACATTTTTTCTGAAACGTGCCTTTTCCTACAATATTGGTTGAAAAAGCCCCGACGCTGACCCAACACTTCACTGCATGACAATTGTAGCTAACACTCTGAGCAATAAATCTCTTTTTTCCCCGACATCACATCCAGTGCCACTAGGGATGTGATTACGCTGAACATTCAAGTCGAGTAGTTTTGAATAGTGATGGTCTAAGGGCAAGTCATATTGAACCGGCCAATTGACATCAGGATAAAACGTGGACGTTGGAGGAATGTAAAACACGCCTTTCTTCACAAAGGCACCGTTTAGTTTGATTGGATTTTATTTGTACAAAATTGCTACTTGTTGAGGCATTTTGTTAAAATAATATCTTGGGGAAATGTACAGGGTATTTTTTGTTGTTGTAAAAAATTAGGATATGCTTGATAAGTACTATAATAAATATAGATAGGTATAGTTAATTGTTTGATTGTTTGTTGTGTAATATTCATTAAAAAACGCTGCCATTGATTTTTCTACAGTTTCATTTAAAGTAATTCATACTAAAATGAGATGTTATTGAATTACTGAACACTTCAATTATCAATAGAGTAAATAATAACCAGTATATAAAAAAAACGACGGGTTGCACTCCGGGAGTGACGGCAGAATTGAAAACTTGAATAATGTAAATGTTGTGCATTTTTGATATTTTGGAATGGTTAGAGAATAGTTTTGCACGAATCGCTTTAATTATCAATATGAAAGTTATTTAATTTATGTTGTAGAATACAATATTAATTTATTGCGCTATCGTACACAAACATGACAACACGAACATTCGCGCAATCGCCCTGCGCCGTTTACGAAATTTCAGGTTACGTGTCCTGACGCGAGTTAAGAAGTTTTTACCCATTTCAAAAAAAAGTGCGCAACGCCGCTAAAGAAGTTTTCACTTCAAAAATATTCTCATTTGATAAATTTACCTATTTTTTTCCTTATTTACACATTAAAGCGCCACCAATCCTTACGAATATCTAAAACTAGATTTTTGAAAACGCATTATCTATTAATAAGCCAAATATAGCAGATAAATAATTTTTATTAAAAAAAAAACGATTTACGTGTAATAATTGATAGCTTATAAAATTATTTAATTAGTTACATACGGTAACCGAAAAACGATTAGACAAATTTGGCTTGACTGCAAAACTCGTTAGCTACCAAAAAAAATTTTTTTTGACGTTCTCGCCTCTGGAACGAATTAATTGCATTAGTTTTTAGTAAATATATGCTTAACAAAAAATGTTGGTTCAACCTTTAAAATTAAGCATGAGCTGAGTTTTTCTAAAACCATTTTTTTTTAATTATTGAAAATATTTAATCATCACATTAGCAGGTGATCATACTGCGAATGTATTCTTCCAATACAATATTAAAAAAAAGTTTTAATTAATGTTTTTAATTATATATACCAGAATAAATTTAATAAACACCAAATCATACTAACATTTTTTACAGTATTTGTCAGTCTGTCCGTCCTGTATGTCAGTTTGTTTATTCCGATTAATCTCTGAAACGGCTAGACCTAAGTTGGCGGGTCATTTATTAGTTGATAACAGATGTAATAAGAAGCGACTTAGGCTACTTATTTTAAAAAAATAATAATCTAAAAATAAAAAAAATAAATAAAAAAAAACTTTTTGTTGAATTTCACGCAGACGACATATAGCATGTTCGACTACTTCAGTGTATTTCATCGCATTAGAGCTTTACATTTCAATCATCAATTTTGACAACTTATGTTTTAAAATTTTGTATTCATTGTATTTTGTATTTAAAATATTTTTTCTTCGACTTATAATTATTTTGTTTTACTAATAAAAGCTTTTAATTCGAACTAAACTCGTAATTCTCTAGTTAATATTTTAAATACTATCTTTCACCTTAACAAAATAGCAGTCCTGCTCTCCAATCTACACATTAAGGTTAATTGGAAATATCAAAAATACAAATTTGGAGTCAGACTTTACACAATATTTAGGCTGAGCGCACATTGTAGACACGACATTAATAACACCGTTTTGTCGTTGATGTACACGCCGGCTTATGTGCAAAAGGCAAGACGAAAATCGTTAGTCAGACTTGTTGCAGTTTTTGAGGGTATTCGACAATTTTTATTCTTTAGCGGCGTTGCGCACTTTTTTTAAATGGGTAAAAACTTCTAAACCCGTGTCAGGACGATAAATTCGTAAGACGGCACGGGGCGCATGCGCGAATGTTCGTGTTTTCATGTTTATGTGCGATAGCGCAATATACAAATATTGTATTCTATCACATAAATGATAGTATTTTTTTTATGTTATAGGAAGGCAAAGAAGCAGACGGATTTCCTGATGGTAAGAAATTCACGCCGCCTAGAGACACCAAAGACGGTAATGGTGCGTTGCCAACCTGAGGTCAGGATGTTAGGCTTCAAGCAAAAGTAAGTTTACCGGCTACCTTACCCTCCGAACCGGAACACGTCATGACGTTATGGCGGCAGGAATAGGTAAGGCGGTGGTACCAATCCGGGCGAGTCGCTGCGAAACTCTACCCCCTAGTCAAATGTCACGGTGTTAGTGACGGTAAGCCAATGCTCGCCTTTTACGAGCTGCCTGGTAAGGAAGGCAGATGGTCTATTCTACAAAGGATCCCGGACCAACACAGGGAAAACTATACTGGTAACTATAGCAATTCGTGCAAAATTATTCCCTAACCATTCCAAAATATCAAAAATGCACAACGTTAATATTCAAGTTTCACTTCTGCCGGCACTTCCGGAGTGCAACCCGTTTTTATTTATCTATAGTAGATATTTTATTAGATTGTGTATGAGACATTTTGTTCTACGTGTGCGCGTCTCCGTATATTTTATATCGCAATAGTTTGTCTTAAGATTGTCTGTGACTATAGTATGTGCTACACTTAACCTACTCAATTGCTTACTGACGTTTTCATTGTAAACAAAATTCATTAATTTTCCACAACTCGTAGTTGAGTCACGTAGCTGAACTGAATTAGATTTTGTCGAGCCAATTTTCATAATATCGCGAACTAAGCGTCGCAACCTGTGCTATTTGCCACGCATGATGTCAGACACTATTACCATTAGAACATGCAATGCATTCAGATTTCATAACAAATCGCAGGGAAGCGCTATGGAAAATATAAAATGATGTAACAGACGTCTATGATTGAAATGATGAATAATAATAGTTTGGGGTGTGTGTGTGTGTGTGTGGATGGAGTCTGAGTGTTTGCATGTGTAAGTGTTTTCGAAAAGTTTATAGCCCCCTAACTGATTAGAAGAGCCTGTGTTTACTATTTGAACTGAATACATATAATTATAAATAAATGTTTAAATATATAATATATAAATATAAATAAATATTTTCGAGTTCGATTTTGTGTATGTTTCCTGTTTTGGGAACCGATTTCAAAAAATCTTATATTATTTGAAAGAACGTACTTTTAAGTTGGTACCATAATCACAAAATCCGGATCTGTTAACGACGTCACAGAAAAATCTAGTTTTTTTTTTAAATTTACATGACTGAATGAATAAATTGCATAAAAGTTATTTATCTATGTCTAAAGTTATGTATTGTGGCCAAGACAGATAACAGACAAATTTTCGGAACGAATTTTAGCTCAATTTTTTTTGTTTTTTTGTATTTCTTGGTATTTTTACTTAGATGAAAATCCGTCATATAATCCAAGATATGTATGATGAAAATCAGATAAGTGGAAGCCGCGAGGATCGCCAGCCATTATTATAAACAGAGGTCAATTGTATCACCGATAAAAAAGATCCCAGTTTTTCAAGAAATTTGCTATCCTGTAATAACTAATGACCTTATCCCGGAAAGATCGGCCCCTTGTGATAAACCCGCCTATTGTGCTTCATTCTCATCTCATGTATGTGTAAATTTTGTCGAAAGAAAATGTTTTTGTGATCCAACCTAGAAAGAACTTTAGCTATTTATTTGAAAGAAAAATAAATCAAATACAATAAGATACTGTGGTTATATATTTCACTAGCTTTTGCTCACGACTGTACATACGATTTTTTTATGATAATGAAAGGCAAACAAGCAGACGGATTTTCTGAAGGTAAGAAATTTTACGCCGCCAACAAACATTAAAAGTGGTAATAGTTCGTTACCAACCTGAAGAAGGGATGTCAAGACTCGAGCAATGTAAGTTTACCTGCTACATTTCTCTCCGCATTGGAACACGGCAACGGCAAGCACTGACGTTATGGCGGCAGGAATAGGTAAGGTGTGGTACTAATCGGGCATGTCGCTGCGAAACTCTACCACCTAGTAGGATGTCATAGTATTAGTGACGGTAAGCCTATGCTCGCCTTTTACAAGCTGCCTTGTAAGAAGGCAGATTGTCTATTATGCCAAAGAGCCCAAACCAATACGGGAGAAAAAAGATAGACGATACGATAAAGTGAATGTCATATAGTTAGTGATCGAACGAAAGATTTGCCATAGTAACAGGTATTTTTCATATTGGCACGGGCTATTCTACACAAGCTACAATTACAAAAAAAAGGTTACAAATCCGTTTATTAGCTGTTGCGTAAAAGTGAATACCAAAAAAATAGCTTTCTACCATAATGGCAATGTCATGTTCTGTCTCAGAGGGTAAGTAGACTTTTACAATTGAGCAAGGATCTCGGCCATAGGCATATTTTTACATATTTTAATATTCTGCTATGTAGATGTAGAAGAAGTATGGTTTTCCAACTTTACTAAGTTGAAACACTATATTGACGAGCACTGACGTTTGAGGAACAGACGACCTACAAAGACACGATCACGGTTACTTCAATTGACAAATGTACAATTATCTTTTTACCGGCTGTCAAGTTAATATTTTGGGCAAATTATATTTATGTCTCTTTCTAATACGTATACTCAAATTTAGTAAAAAGTAACAAGATATATTTTATGGGAGTAAAAAATACGCTTTTTTTAATCATGTACTGTCTTACTAATAGACGTACTCTAAAGTTTAAGTGGAGATTATTTATAGCCATTGTTACATTTCTAATCTTCAACTGTTTTATAAAAAAATGTTTCTAAATACATGAAAACTGTCTACAATTGCCATTTTTTGTTCAGTTAAATTTTAGCTTTTTTTAAAAAAGACTTTCCGAGTAGTCTTAAATATAATAGGCTTACGTAAAATCATTTTTCAAGGTAAATTTAGTAACTTAGAAGTCAACAAAAGTGCCAATTATGTCCTACATAAATCTCCTTACATTAAATGAGAAATGATGAAAGTTTTTGGTTTAATTTTCCATAAATGACTTACTTTTCAATTTTCTAAATTAAAAGTAGGCAAATAATACTAAAGCCTATTAGATATCGTAATTGAAATGTTTATAACAACTAGTTTTTTCTCGTGACTGTACTATTAAGTTTAAAATATTAAAAAAATAGAGTGCGATGTTAGTTTTGCGTTGCAGATTCTCCTATTCTAATTACTATGTTTCACCGTCTTGTTGGTCGAGTGGCTAGCGAATACGCCTAACTACCCCGACTAACCGCGAGGCTCGGGTTCGATTTCCGACGGGTACAGGCATTTGTGTGATGAACATTTAGATGTCTGCATTTCCGGGTCTGGGTGTTTATTAAATTTATTCTGGTATCTATCTAAGTATTTCTAAGTATTGGTATTGTTGACACCCATAACACAAGCATATAATTTGATTACTTTGGGTTTAGATTCAATATGTGTAATTTGTCCAGAGATGTTTATTTACGTATTTATTTATTTATGTTCGGACTGATTTGACACATCTAAATTACATCTCTTTTGTTTAAGCTTCATTGAAACAGGTAAGTCTTTAAACAGGGTTACTTTGAAAGGACGGAGAAAATTTTAAAAAAAGGAGGTAAAGGCTTAAATGATTATGCATTTTTAATGTTACTAGTGGACGCCTGTTGTACGAAATTGGACCATAATACATTTTAAAATTTTGTTGATAAGAACACTATCTTCATTTCTCAAGACCAACTACTTTGTTTCCAAACTGTATGATACGCCATCTGTGACCTTTTATTGTTACCATCAATGTATTTGTTTGTGTGTATCAAATGCATGATAGTGTGGGTAATGTTTTATTTATTGATTTAATGTATTTTATAAGCATTATTATTGAAAAATATTAGCGTTCTGCACTTCTCCTACACATAAACTGTAAGTATGCCAAATTTTAAACTCCAGCGTCCGCTTTGTAAAAAGAGGTCCAAAGTTTTGGCACCACGTATTTTATATATATATATATATATATATATATATATAGATTGCCAAATTGTAATATTTACTTTTATAAACATTTATTTAAAACAGTACACAAAAACGCTTCAATTGTCACGCTACATCGTACCTAGTACGTGTCATGACGTCACCAGCCTGCGGTTGATTCATCTTTTATTTTACGGGGGATAACAATTTTAAATTGTAAAATTTAAAATAGATCAAAAGTGTGATCAATTCCGAATTGTTACTCAAAATTTGGCTGGTTCTTTAAATGTCACCCTGTATACATATTAATGAATCTCTATATTACGTGGTCATCACAATATGCGTGAATGGATGGACCAATTTTGGTAATTCTTGTTTTGATGTATACCTACTCGGGAAAAGGTTCTTTACTTAATTAAGTTTAAATTTTTTCCCCGTGTAGGTCCGCGCTCCTTTGTAGAATAGACCATCTGCCTTCCTTGCCAGGCAGCTCGTAAAAGGCGAGCATAGGCTCACCGTCACTAACACCGTGACATCTGACTTGGTGGTAGAGTTTAGCAGCGACTCGTCCGGATTGGTACCACCGCCTTACCTATTCCTGCCGCCATATCGTCATGACGTGTTCCGGTTCGGAGGGTAAGGTAGCCGGTAAACTTACTTTTGCTCGAGGCCTAATATCCCGGCCTCAGGTTGGCAACGCACGATTACTACCTTTGGTGTCTCTAGGCGGCGTGAATTTCTTAACATCAGGAAATCCGTCTGCTTGTCTGCCTTCCAATATCATAAAAAAAAAGAAAAAAAAGAAAAAATCTAGAAAATTGAAGGTGCTATACTTGAAATTGTACAAACTAGTAGTAGTCAATGGTGTTGGTCCTACTGTTCAAAAACTAAATTTATTTTAGATGCATGCAATTATTTTTAGATAAAATAAAAACAAAAGATATGGAACCTTACAGACATAATATAAGATTAGTTCGAAGATGTCGTATTGCGATGTTTTTCATCAACGATTTTCGAGTGATAGATTAAACGTCTGTAGAAATATCGTGCACAGACTAACCTGACAACACTGAACGTGTATTGTTTCTTTATATTACTTTCGTTGAAAGAAGATAGTGATAAATTAAAAATTTTGTGAGTGTGCAACTAAATTACCACCCCTATCAAGAATTACGAAGTTCGCCGGGTCGACTAGTCTAAAATAAGTTTGGATAGTGGCAATTACCACTTAAGTCACTATCTGGCGTCCTTATTTTAACACATTCACATCCAAAAAATAACGTCGTTTTCTTACGGCGCTAATAAAAGATAAAAGTAATAAACACAGTGTAGTTTTTATAATATTCAGTAGGTAGAATTCTTAATACTGTGATTCAGGTATGTATGGCAAGCCAAATGGTCAACATTCTAAAGATTCCATAAATATTAAAATAACATTCTAATTTCAAGATTCTATAGCATAGAATGTTTAAAAAAAGTAGCTATATGCCCATAGCCCTGAAGCGGTAGGCAAAGAAAAAACCCACGACTGTCTGTCTTCGGCTAAGACACTAAGTCCAACAATGTGCAAAGCCAAGCGCCAATACTATCGCCAAGCACATATCCGGGATTGGATATGATAACTATCTTCACTTCCATATCCCCCATGAGGTATGCAGAGTCACAACCAGGGCATCCACGACTAGCCGAAGTCACTAAGTCCCACAATGTGAGAGGTGAAAATCCAATCGCCAACCGGGCACATATCCAATCGCAAACAACATTTTTTTATTAGGAAGTTGGAAAAAACATATTTTCTTTTTGTTGCCCGACCCGGTAATTGAACCCGGGACCTTGTGAAATCAAATCCAACACATGAACCGCAAAACCACACAGGCGATTACAAAGGTGACAAAATGTTGATTTTACTAAAAACCTTTTATTTTATAAAAGAAAAACCGTAATAAGCCTTTAAATAAATTAAAACACCTAAAATCAGGATCTCAAATCAAACAAACCAGATTACCCGATCCTTTTACGGGCGTGTAGAAGTTGAGGTCATCTCAGAAGACCATTCTCGTGGCCGTAGATTGAATGCAAAATTGGATGAGACCTCTGTTTTTACTGTACGGATCTGGAGATCGTTCCGCCGACTTACCCATTTTATTTTCAGGCTACAAAATGGTTTGATTGAATGTGACACTAGTGATTGTAACTGACATATCGAATGCTTTTTAGCTCTTTGCGTGGCCGAGAAAATTTATGATCCTTTTTATGTATTTGCGTCTTGTGGTTTTATTATATGATGCCCGAAATAAATTGGATTTTGTGTATCACATTATGATCTACTAAGGTTTACTTTTCCTTTGTTTATGGGGGTGGAAATATTTTAATGTTACATGTAAATGTTATATCTAAAAGATACTATTTCATAATCATCATCTTAATGGTAATCTGGGGTAAAACCTCAAAAGGAAAAGCGGTCTTAAAATAAGTTTTTGGTTGGAGGGACGGACCGATTTTGATTATAATTCTTCGTTTGAAAGCTCACGTGATTAAGACGGATCTTAGCTTACAAGCAATTTAGGTATAAATAAATATTCCTGGACAAGATATAAGTAGAATAACTACCGGATATACTACCCGTGTTGGTCCGGGCTCCTTTGCAGAATAGACCATCTGCCTTCCTGTCACGCAGCTCGTAAAAGGCGAGCATAGGCTTACCGTCACTAACACCGTGACGTTTGGAGTGTAAGGTAGCCGGTAAAGTTACTTTTCCTCAAGGCCTAACATCTCGGCCTCAGGTTAACAACGCACCTTTGATGTCTCTGGGTGGCGAGAATTTCTTACCATCAGGAAATCCGCCTGCTTGTTTGACTTCCAATATCATAAAAAACCCAAAGTAAGAAATTATATGCTTGTGTTATGTGTGTTAATTAACGATTTTATTTGTATTATATAGATAGATAGCTAGAAATATTTGAATATATACCAAAGTAAAATTAATAAACACCCAGAACATTAAATGCAGATCTAACTACACTGATCTACTAACTACACTGATCAGAAACGAGGTTCGATTCCCGACGGGGCAGGCACTTGTGTGATGAACACTTATTACATTTATTTATTTCATTTGTCGTAAGCGGCAACGTTAAAAAAAGTATCTTTACGCCTATGTCTCGAAGAAGTAGTAGGCGAGGTACAATAAGGCACCCATGACTACTAATAGACACTATGTCCCACAATTGGATAAGTAGCAAGTCTATTGTCAATCAGGCACATAATATGTGATAATAGTACTACTGTGTATTACATGAATATATTGTCATTGGGTTTACATATTACAAGTCAAAACCAAATATAGGCTGAATAAACACTAAGACCCTGTTGCAAGTTGCTGGGTTATGTATTTAGTTCTGAGCTAAAATTCTTAAAGTTTTTAGTGAAATCACATTATAATTGCCAGTTTAATTCATTATTAAATTCAAACTTGAAACGTGAAATCCTAACATGTTAGAAGTTAGCTTAAAATTAAATATTTAAACCAGGAACGTGCAAGTGGTCTTTGTAATTGTTATTGTTATGTTTGAATATTTAGTTTAAAACATACGTTTTAATAATTAAATGTTTAAATAATTAGTAATTTTATTGCGTAACTTAAATAAAATTAGCCATATTATGTATACTATGAATGTCGTCGTTAGTCGAGGGGTTAGCGTGGCTCGGTTTCGATTCCCAACGGTGGCAGGCTATTTTAGTATCTATATATGTGATTCTACGTATTAGTATCTTTGACTAACACCCGTAACATTAGCATATAATTAACTTACTTTGGGGTTTGATTACATTTGTGTAATATGTCCAGAGATACATATTTGTTTAATATTTACATCTAATAAATTCAATACATCTATATTTATAACCCAGTTAGTATTAATATGCACTATTATCGCCTTTCTGTTCCGGGGCATTGGACTTGAGTTCTTTAAGATTCGGGTTTGATCCCTGGGTTGGGCAACAAAAATAGTAGTAAATGTGTATTTTTAAATTTCTAAAAGAAATAACGCTGTCCGGCACGGATCTGTCGGTTGGCGATAGTCTTTCCACCTATCACATTGTGGGACTTAGTGTATTCGGCTAGTCGTTGGTGCCCATGTTGTGCCATTGCTTACCTCTTCGTAATTTTCTATGTGTTTCGGCTGTTCTATTCAATTTATGGAACGCGATACTAGCGAATACTGAACAAGTAGGTAATCCTAAAAATAAAACGTCGAAAGTCCCAACAAAATTTACACGCTATGCAGCGAAAAGCTGTCCCGATCACGTCAGCTTTCACATACAAAAATCCGTATCGAAATCGGTTTATCTGTTTATAAGTTACTAGCGGCCCGTCCCAGCTCCACACAGGTATAAAATATACATAAAAACCTTTCTCTTTAAATACTTTATTATTAAAAAACCGCATCAAAACCCATTGCGTAGTTTGAAAGATTTAAGCGTACAAAGGGACATAGGGACAGAGAACGCGACTTTGTATTATACTATGTAGTGTTATCGCCACAGACACATACATAACAGCACACAGATGCGTCAACATATACCTAACATTTTTCTTTTTTCAAAATAAACTTCAAACAAATGCACTTTCTAAAAACATGTATTTGCTACAGTATTTCGTTTTGTTTCCCAGAATTTCAGGTTAATTGGGTATTAAATAAATGTAATCTCACTAATTACGTCACTAATTCTGATAAACCCATTATTTTGTATAACATTATTTCAAACATTGAAAAACAGTATGTCTAATTTTCATTCTATTATATTCTAATTAAAACATGATTTTCCCGTGTTGGTCCGGGTCCCTTTGTAGAATAGACCATCTGTCTTCCTACCAGGCAGCTTGTAAAATGCGAGCACAGGCTTACCGTCACTAACACCGCGACATCTGACTATGTGGTAGAGTTCTACAGCAACTCGTCCAGATCGGCTTTACCGCTTTATCTATTCCTGCCACCATAACATCAGTGCTTGCTTTTGCCGTGTTCCAGTTCAGAGGTAAAGGTAACCGGTAAACTTACTTTTGCTTGAGGCCTAAGATCTCGGCCTCAGGTTGGCATCGCACCATTACCACTTTTGGTGTCTCTAGGCGGCGTGAATTTCTTACCATCAGGAAATCCGTCTGCTTCTTTGCCTTCCAATATCATAAAAAAACATTCAACGGTTTTGTTAGCATAGAAAAGTTATTTTCATTTTTATACAAACTTTAGCCCCCTTTAATTATAAGTTTAATTTAATTAAAATTTATCAAGCGGTTTAGAAGAAGAAGAGCAAGACTAATAGACTTTCGCACTTACATTATTAGTATGGATATGTCAGTATTGATTTAAGAAAATAGCTTGAAAGCTACAAGCATGTTTTTTTTAATTAAACACATCCACAATAACATTAAGATTGAAATGTCATAATAAGAACGATGTCAAAGCCATATACAGATATTATTAAAAAAAAAAAAAATTAAATTTTACTTCAACCAGAAAGTGAAAGTGGTAGTAACATGTTAGACGATAGGTCAAAATTAAATATTTAAACCAGGTGCAAGCGATCTTTGTAATTGTTATCTTTGAATATTTAGTTTAGAATATACGTTTTTAATTTAAATAAAATTAGTAAATGTACAAAAGGATCATATTACTATATTGACCGCCTCGTTACTCGAGTGGCTAGCGCAGATGCCTAACAACATTGACCGACCGCAAGGCTCGGGTTCAATTCTCGACATTTGTGCATAACACAAGCATACTTATTTCCCCGTGTTGGTCCGGGCTCCTTTGAAGAATAAACCATCTGCCTTCCTTGCCAGGCAGCTCGTAAAAAGCGAGTATAGGCTTACCATCACTAACACCGTGACATCCGACTAGGTGGTAGAGTTTAGCAGCGACTCGCATGGATAGGTACCACCGCCTTACCTATTCCTGCCGCCATAACGTCATGACTTGTTCCGGTTCGGAGGGTAAGGTAGCCGGTAAACTTACTTTTGCTCGAGGCCTAACATCCCGACCTCAGGTTGGCAACGCACCATTACCACCTTTGGTTTCTCTAGGTGGCGGGAATTTCTTACCAACAGGAAATCCGTCTGCTTGTTTGCCTTCCTATAACATAAAAAAGTACAATTTTCTTACTTTGGGGTTAGATTCAGTTTTTGTAACTTGTCCAAGGACAGTTATTATTATTATTTGTTATTAATAAAACGCATTGGAGAAGGTGTTTACTTACAAAAACATCAACATGTCCATAATAATAATGTAAAACTAAATAATATAAATATATATATTAGTTATTTTGGATAATTGATACTCAATAAAAATATACAAACCCTAATTTTTTACAGGTTTTGCTACCTATGTATAAAAAGTAAAAAAAAAAATCATAGTAATATTGTAAATTTCAAAAGACAACTTTCCCGTCTGTTCCTCTTTCACGAATAAACTGCTGAACCGATTTTGATGAAAATTGTCAACCACCAAGGGGCTATGATAGAGGAACAAACTTTTAAAAAATATTAACTATTCTACGCTGACAAAGTCCTTGGCAAATTAGTTAAAATATAAAAGTAAAGCGTTAATTTATCCTTAACAGCTTTTTATAATTTTAAAAATAATAAGCAAACTTTTTACTATCAAAAGTTTATCTTACAGTTGGCGTAAATTAGTTCGATTCACAGAATCTTAAGTCCAGTTGGACGAACTATAAAATGGTGGGACATAGAACAAAGGAAACTTCGGCTTGTGTAATGCTATGAATGAATAAGTGCCTATAATTACTTTAAGGTTTTTATTGTCTTAGATCGGTTATACTTTAACAAGATTTAAACTATTGAAGCACCAGTTAAAACTTTGAACCGCTTTTGAAAATTGCACCGATGCAGTAGCGTAAAATGTGGCATACTTATAGCTTATGTGTAGGAGAAGTGCAGAACCCTAATATGTTTCAATAATAATGCTTAGAAAGTACACCAAATCAATAAGTAAAACATTACCCACACTACCATGCATTTGACACACACAAACAAATGTATTGATGATAACGACAAAAGATCACAGATGGCGCACTAAAAAGTTTGGAAACAAAGTATTTGTTCTTAAAAAATGAAGATGGCGTTCTTGTCAACAAAATATTAAAATTCATTATGGAATTTCGACCATGGCTAACCACTAGTTATCCTTTAATAGATAATTGTTAGTCCTGGTCAAAGAAATTTAATTATATTCATACATATGCATCAAATTGTTTTTTGATTATAGGTATACTAAATACCTATGACAATAATATATACTAAAACATGACTATTTACCTGGTCCAGGGGGAGGGATCCTACCGCAAGACTCGGGTTCGAATCCCGACTGAGGTAGGTTGGTTGTGTGTTACGTCTATATTTTCGGGTCTAGGTGTGTTAAATAAATTTATACATTTTGATAAGTAAACTTATCCTGATATTTATTTGTACATAAATGTCGTTGATTGACACCCCTAACTGGAGCATACTTATAAATTGATTACTTCAGGATTAAAATCGATTTGTTCACTTTATATTTATATGCTATTTTATTATTTATTTGCCAATTAAATTACTTTGTATTTTACTTCGAATTGTATTAAAAACTTCTATGGTCTAAATTTACCATGTTAGAATAGACTTCATGAGATCCCAGATCTAGTTTCCGAGTATGGCAACTACACAAATGGGATTAGCTTACAGCTAACCTAAGATAGAGAAATAACATTACAAAATAAAAAGTGACAAGTACTTATCATATTGAAGAACTCAGTTTTTGCTCGTTGGTGCCCGGGCTGTACTTTCTTTCTCTCATTTTTACTTAACTAAATTATAATAAAATTATGCCTGAGTTTAAATAATACCTGTTCCATGATATTGAATGGCAACGAAGCACGCGGATTTCCTGATGGTAAGAAATTCACGCCGCCTAGAGACACCAAAGGTGGTAATGGTGCATTGTTACCTGAGACTAGGATGTTAGGCCTCGAGCAAAAGTAAGTTTACCGTCTACTTTACCCTCTGAACTGGGATACTTCAATGCCAAGCATTGACGTGCGGATGGATTGTGGGAGGAACAGATAAGGTGGTGGTACCATCATGGGCGAGTCGCACCAAACTCTCCCACCTAGTAATTACCTAATTAGTTTCTGAGAATAGTTTTCAAGTGTTTAAGTTAAGCCCACTATGTGACATCCCACTCAAAATAATTTCGTTAAATCTAATTTTTCAATACGCATGTAGGCGGCTCTAATGCGTAATGCGATTTGGACAATGTTCGACCTTTAAATAAATAAATATCACTGGACAAATTACACAAATTGAATCTAACCCCAAAGTAAGCAAATCATATGCTTGTGTTAGGGGTGTTAGTCAACGATACAAATACATAGAAATACTTAAATAGATACCAGAACTAATTTAATAAACACCCAGACCCGGTAATGCAGACATCTAAATGTTCATCACACAAATGCCTGCTCCCGTCGGGAATCGAACCCAAGCCTCGCGGTTGATCGGTGTAGTTAGGCTTGTACGCTAGCCACTCGACCAACGAGGAGGTCAAATATACTGGGCCAGGCAGCTGGTAAAAGGCTAGTATGGGCTTACCGTCACTAACACTGTGACTTCTGATCAGGCAGGCAGGCGTTTGACAAACGGCAACGTTGATATAATTATAAATATACCTTTGTATCAATCTCTAGACGACACGGCGACCTTCTTTATCTTGGCAATCGATACTCTCTGCCTACCTAGAGGGAGACTTGGCCTAACGATATGTATGGATATGTAAGGTGACCTGCACGTTCACATGTTTTTCTACATTCCCCTGATTTGAACAGAAAATTTCTATTTTCCCTGTATTGGTCCTTTGCACAATAGACCATTTGCCTTCCTGGGCCAGGCAGCTGGTTAAAGGCTAGTATGGGCTTACCGTCACTAACACTGTGACTGGCAGGCAAGCCTTTGACAAACGGCAACGTTGACAAAATTCGGTTCAGCGTGTTAGGTAGCCAGTAAACTTAGTTTTGCTCGTAACCGAACATCTCAGCCTAAGGTTGGCAATGCACCATTACCACCAGTGGTGTCTCTAGGCAAAATTTTTACCATCAGCAAATCCGTATGCTTGTTTA
>NJDD01001074.1:45250-68001 GCA_002245505.1 Calephelis nemesis | reverse complement strand
GCTTACTGGGTTTTTTATTTTGTTTTAAATGTTTATCACGTTTACATTTTGGTCATTTTCACATAACTTATTACAAAAAAAAATAGCTTAAACATTTCCCCGTGTTGGTCCAACTATTTTGCAGAATAGGCTATCCGCCTTTCTGTCAGGCAGCTAGTAAAAGGCTTTTCTTTGCTAATATGCTTCATCTACTCTATACATAACTTGAGAATGAGAAGATGGTTCCAGAATATTTCTTAAAACTGTTACTAATACGAAATCATCAATAATATTAAATGTAAAATGAAATTTTGTCACGTACTCTCGAGCTAGTTCACTAGTTTTAGCACTAAAATGACCAGACTTAGCTGCTGTCACTACCATAGTTTTAAATTTCAATAAACTATTTTTATACAAGTGTTATGGTTTAATGTATACTTATTTAATTATTCGTTGTACATAAGGAAAGACGTAATCTTTAAATCTTCAAGCCCATATCCTGGTAGGCAGAGGCACAACCAGGGTACCCACGATTAGAAGAAGATACTAAGTCCCACAATGTGATAGGTGGCAAGCCTATCGCCAACCGGGCACATATCCTATCCCGAGCAATATTTTTTTTATTAGAAATTTGGAAAAACCCAATTTTCTTTTGTTGCCCGACCCGGGATTCAAACCCAGGACCTCACGCAGTCAAGTCCAACAACTGAACCGCTAGACGACAGAGGCTTTAAATCTAAAAAAATAATTGTACTAAAAGTCAGCTTATATCAGGTAGAGAGATTTAATTAATTGACACATGTAATATTTCACTAGCGGCTTGCACTATATACATAATATAAACCTTCCTCTTCAATGATTTTATCTATTAAAGAAACCGCATCAAAATCTGGTACGCAGTTTAAAAAATTTAAACACACTAAGGGATATAAGGACAAGCGACTTTGTTTTATACTATGTAGTGATGTATAAATTAATGTATGTTAATAATGCTTCGTGATATTCGTGCTCATTCAAATAAATTTGATTGATAAGCTCATGTTTAGATTTATTTTTTCCCCTGGTACTAATTTATAGTAGCTTTGACTTTATAAACAGTTTTATAAATATAGTTCCCCGTCTCAAAAATCACTGTACATATTTAAATGTGTTCGCTCTATTTTGTTCTAGTCTGGAACGTAGTATGAACAAATGTAGTTTTTATTTAAAATCAAAGGCTAGTAATTTAGATTGACAAATTATTTTCCCTGTACAGTTAGACTAGTCCTGTGCTATCTCGCCGCCCTAATTTTAAACATGCGCCAGTCATTTAACAAAATAAAGTAATTTGCGTTAAATTGAAAATAATAAAAAAACCAACTTAAAAATTGCGTTTATTAAATTGTTCTAGTTTTACTTAAGTAATTCGTTGAATTGGTATAATTTGCTTAAATTTAACTTTATAAAAAAATAGTACTTATGACGTTTATAGGCCAATTATAACTTACTTTCTACATTATAATTATTGTTTAAGAATTTAGATATCAAAGTTAAAAAAGGGTGTGTGTGCGATTCACACACGATAGAAGTAAAACTTCAATAACGGCTAATGTTAATAATATTTCTCTAAAAATGGATTTCAAACAATCTAGATAGCAGCGTATCCACCGGCCTATCCTTCACCTAATTGCCATATATATCCTGTCCACAGATATGTTATTGGCAAGCGATAACATAAAAATAGATCAAAATATCAATCTTGGACAGCAGGTTTTGGATTAGAATTGATTATTAACATTGGCCGTTAATCGACAAAAGAATGAGATGAATATATATGGGTGATTCTACCGATGAAACTGAACAACTTTCCCCAAGGAACCCATGGGCGTTTCATAAAAAAAGTATGGACTTTGTAAGGAAAACGATTAGCTGATCGGCTAACTCTACATACAATGCCCAATTTTTTTACGATTCGCCCATGGGTTTCTTGGAAAAGTTGTTCAGTTTCGTCAGTAGAATCACCCATATAATCCTACACATTTTTGTATTTGTGTCTCTTACCTGTCGTTTTTTTCAGTTGCAAGTTTTACTTCAAAAAGCTTTTATGGTTGCTAGATTTAAAAAGAAATATTATGTTCATGTAATATTATGCCTACATACATAGTCTATAATATTCAATGTTTGGCTAGAATTCCGATGCGGTGGTAGTTTAGAAAGTTGAAGACGAGCATAAGTACCACTTGTATAGTCCATGTGAATAGATTTTTTTCTGATTCTGATTATATGCTTGTGTTATGGGTGTTAGTAGTACTAATGCATAGAAAGACTTAAATAGATACATAAAGAAAAAATGTAATAAACACAAAAAACCCGAGAATGCAGATATCTAAATGTTTAGCAATACAGTCATAATGCAGACATCTATGTTTAATAATGAGATGCCTAATCTCTAATCTATGAAAAACTAGCTGACCCGGCGGAGTTTCCTCAAAGTCGAGCGAAATAAAAGTATCCTTTGTTCCTATCCTGGTTATAAGCTATCAATTTTTAGATAAATAAATTAAACTGTTCTTGAGTTACAAATAGAGTAACTGACATTACTTTCTTATTTATGTATAAATTGACAAACACGATACTATACGACGGACGTTTTTTTTATGTTGTGGAAAGGCAAACAAGCAGACGGATTTCTTGATGGTAAGAAAAGAGAAGAAATTCATTCCGCCTGGAGACATCCAAGATGGCAATGGTGCGCTGCCAACCTGAGGCCGGGATGTAAGGACTCGAACAAAAGTAAGTTTACCGGCTTCCTTACCCTCTGAACCGGAATACGCCAACGGCAAGCATTGGACGTTATGGCTGTAGTAATAGGTAAGATGGTGGTAACAAACCTAGTATGCTCCAGGCTAAATCAAGGAAAATAAAAAGAGTACCTAAACCACGGACAGTAGTTACAATTTTATTAAAAACCGCATTTGTGATAAACAAACAATACGACTAGTAAAAATAATAAACATTATCCCTTATTGTGGTCACTCTGTGATACTAAAAGCCACATGTGGTTAGATGAATCCCGTTTATGTCTATCTTGCTTATGTGCAATATTTGACCTCCTTTGTTGTCTTTATATGACTGAGATACAGCATAGCTATACATGTATATTACGCTCATAACAAAGACCTGTTATTAAAGTAAAGTATCTTCACGACCATATTCCTGACGTGATAGACAGAGGCGCAACCAGGGCACTCACGACTAACCGAAGACATTAAATCCCACAATGCGTTAGGTGGCAAGCATATCGTCGACCGGACTTATATCCAATCCCAGGTAAAGTTAATTTTATTAGGAAATTGAAAATACACATTTCCTAATTTTTTTGTTGTCCGACCCGGGGACCTTAAGAAGCCAAGTCGGACGCCAGACTGAACACAGAGGCGATAATAATAGACTTTGTTGTCCTATATGACTGAGATATAGTTATATGATCGTGAAGATATAGTACTGGAGGTTACCCTCCTAACAAAGACGATATATATTGTCCTATAGACAGAGGTGACCACAAAAATAATGTTCACTGCATGTCCGTTCGTATGTACAACCATATTCGTGATAATCTCAAATAAATCATTAAAAAGATTATGAAAGAAATGCTTCTTGCATTGTACGTGTAGAAGAAAACTGATATTAGATTGTAGCTTTAACTATTACAGTTCGTTTGAAAATATGCAGAAAACCTAATTACTCAGTATCTATAATCTAAGGCCGCCGCTCGTTGGTCGACGGGCTAGCATACACACCTAACTACACTAACCAACCGCGAGTCTCGGGTTCGATTCCTGACGAGGGCAGGCATTTGCGTGATAAACATTTAGATATCTGCATTTCTAGGTCTGCGTGTTTATTCAATTTATTTTGGTATTTTAGTATTTCTATGTATTAGTATCGTTGAATAACACCCATAACACAAGCATATAATTTGCTTACTTTGGGGTTAGATTCAATTTGTGTGACTTGTCTAAAGATATTTATTTATTTTTGTTTATTGAAAGAGACTTAAAGTGAATTGACTCATAGAAAATGTAAAGTAAGTTGTACCAAACCTCTACTTTTTATTTGTTTCATTTTTTCAATTCCATCCAATGTAAATGTTGAGTTGATTGGGGCACACTTGAAAACTTAAAAAATTTTGCACTATTGAGGTCGAATTTTTAAACAGAATGTTTTCTTTCTGTTTAAATTTTTATACAGAAAGAAAACATTCGATTGATTTTACTATAGCTTGTAGAGCAAACACAGTTTATTATCAAATTCAACTTATACATATAATAAATGCGAAAGTTTGTATGTTTGTTACGTACTCCTTCAAGCACTGCTGTACCAATTTTCTTGACATTTGTTACACACATAGAGGGTATCTTTGATTGACACATAGGATAGTTTTATTCCGAAAAAAATGTTCCTGTGGGACCATCAACCTCGCGGGCAACGCCGCAAGCAACAGCTTGAGTTAATTACTCTTTAGTAGAGTGTTTTAGATATTTAACACACTACTTAAAACTAAACCTCCATCAACTACTATATTTACTCAACCTAAAAAAAAGTTGGTTATGTGTTCGACTTCCGTATGTATTTTTTACGTATGTTAATCGATTTCTCCGTCACTTCTAAACTTTTTTTTAGAAAATATTTTCTTATTTGCACAAAAAGAACGTGTTTTTATAAGATCACGTTGCAACTAAGTCTAAAACAAAATCCTAGGGATATCATGAAAATACTTAACATTTGCGTACAGAAATAATGTAATTATTGAAATTTAAGTCGGTTTTTAGTAGTTTTACTACACTCAAATTATTCACAACTCGCTGTTGACCGCGGCGTTGCCCGCATGGTCTCACAGGAACTTAGTATCGGGATAAAAACTATCTATTGTACCAAATTTTATAAAAATTGATTCAGCAGTTTTTGTGTAAAAAAACAAACAGACAAACTTTCGCATTTATAATATTAGTAGGATGTTATTTATTGGACTTTATTAGAAAACGAAAAACATTGTCAAAATAACTGTAATAAATATTTATTGTGTATTTTTATAAATAAAATATACTTGGTGTTGTTAAAAAATATTTACTATAAACAGTATTATTTTTACAATAAATCTCAATATTTACAAGTGTACGATACCATTATTTACATTTTATCAAAGAGAAATTACATCGACAAAGTAATAATCTGAATTAAACAAACAATAACAGTATAATTTTGAATTACAGCTAAAATCTACAAAACGTGAATAAATATTCAAAATAATGACGTTGCAAAACAATACTTGAATGAGCGGCAGTAACTTTACATGATAGAGCTTTAATAACTTCTTGCTTTGTCGACTTAAATGAGATTGTCGCGAGATTTGAATTCCATTTGGATTTCAACGAAGTTTTACGACAAACCTACATGCCATTTGCGAAAGAGGTTAGGTATTTGATTACAGCGGTATTCAATCTTGGGATTATATTTTAAAATGTATACTTGACATTTTGTATCTGTAAAATGTCTTTTCACAAATGTATTATAAAAGTGAAATTTGTTACATATAAAGCTTCATTACCCTTTTAGGCTTAAACTGCTGGCTGCGTATGAATTAAATTTATTTAGATCTATATTTTGACCTCGACACACATAGGTCATATTTGATTAGGTAACTTACGAGTACAAAACTACACTACTAACTACATTATTCGCCTCGTTGCCTTTTTTTTGTGGTCTAGCAGTCCAGGTATTTGACTTGACTTCATAAGGTCCCGGGTTCGATTCCCGAGTCGGGCAGCAAAAGACAATTTTCTAATAAAAATCGCTGTTGCCGGTTGGCATGACTTGCCATCTATCATATAGTGGGATTTAGTATCTTCAGATAGTCGAAGGTTTTACGACAAACCTACATGCCATTTGTGAAAGAGGTTAGGTATTTGATTACAGTCGTATTCTTGGGATTATATTTTGAAATGTATACTTGACATTTTGTATCTGGGATTGTGAATGAATATGTCTTTTCACAAATCAATATCAATATATATTATAAAACAAAGTCTGTCTGTTCGCGATATACTCGAAAAGTACTGAACGGATTTTCATTCGGTTTTCAACAATAGATAGAACAATTCTTGAAAAAGGTTTTAGTGTATAGTAAGTTTATGTTTTGTACAAACCAACGATATTATAACGATATTAGTCAAATGTCGGCAAAAATAAGCCGATCGGGAGCTTTCCTCGAAAACGCTGCCAAAACCTTTCGAGTTTTAACAAAACAATGTATGGTGGGATTTTTCCTCTTCGAAAGATCTCAAATAGAAAGAAAAATATTTATTTACGGAATATGAGTGTTACAAAGATGTTACAAAATTATTTAAGCGTTTCAACATATTCTACCAACTTGTGGTGTGCAAATATTTAATAGGTTTTAATCAAATTACTAATTTCAATTATTTAATTACAATCTACAAGACACTGTATTTTGTATGTTGTGTGTATATGTCTATTTTTTAAAGAATAATCCAAAAAATGGGCGGGCAGCTAGTGTATTATAAAAGTGAAATTTGTTACATATAAAGCTTCATTACCCTTTTAGGCTTAAACTGCTGGCGTTTGAATTAATTTTATTCAGAGCTATATTTTGAACTCGACATACAGGTCACATTTAAACACGAAACCTACGAGTACGAAACTGAGAGCAGAATGGATAGTATTAGTTAATCTTTTTTTTTATGATATTGGTAGCCAAAAAAGCAGTTGGTTTTGCTGATGGTAAGAAATTCACGCCGCGTAGAGACACCAAAGGTGGTAATGGTGCGTTGCCAACCTGAGGCCGGGGTGTTAGGCCTCGAGCAAAAGTAAGTTTACCGGCTACCTTACCCTCCGAACCGGAATACAGCGGCAGGAATAGGTAAGGCGGTTGTACCAATCCGGGCGAGTCGCTGCGAAACTCTACCACCTAGTCAGATGTCACGGTGCTATTGACGGTAAGCCTGTGCTCGCCTTTTACGAGCTGCTTGGCAGGAAGGCAGATGGTCTATTCTGCAAAGAAGCCCGGACCAACATGGGAATCTATTTTTTGTTCGGTACATTTACTGTATTATGAAACAATATAACTTTTTATGCTATTGATCATCAAACAAGCTTACACTCTTTTGAAGGTACTAGACAATCGTGCCCTAGAGACACCACCGATGATATGGGTGCTTTGTTGTCCTGATGCCGGGATGTTAGGCCAATTGTGCAAGTCTACCGGCTAACTTATCCTCCGACCGGAATATATACAATAATACTCTGTGTATTATGGCAACAGGAATAAGTAAGGCGGCGAATCCGTACCCATGGTCTTCATACCCATATACTCAGAGGACCCCACCAACACGGTAATGCATATATTACTATTTTTATATAAATGTGAAGATTTATTTGTTTTTCAAATTTAGTGACCAAATACTGTACTGTAGTGATGGAATTCGGTTTCCACTGATGGTGGAATGCTGTGCAGCAACTTTTCCGCCTAACCTAGAGCATTTGTATGCTTATCATTAAGCATACAAATTCCGGTGCCGAGGTGCAACTCGGTTATACGAAAACGATGCGGTTATGTTGTCTCTTAGCACCAGTAGAGCAGTGTACTTATTTTTAATGAAAAAAAAACAGGTATTGGTACTATAAACTAATGAAGAAGATATGTTAATCGCTATGTAACAACAAGAAGGCCAACTGTGATTTTAATAAATAAAAGATCCACGTATTTGAAACTAAGGTATTTTTCCCGATGTAAACAAAATTGGTTAAGAAATAACGGAGAAATCGAATTATATACAAAAAACTGCAAGCTAGTATCAATTTATAAATTATTTAAAGTAACTTACGCTCATATCCCTGAAGTAGGCAGAGACACAACCAGGGCACCCACGAAGCCGAAGACATTAAGTCCCACAATGTGATAGGCTGATTTCTTTTGTTACCCGACCCGAGGATCGAAGTCAGGACCTCAAGAAGACAAGTTCTACCACGAGACCACAGAGGCGACTGACAAATTATTTATTAGGGATTTTAATGTTTCAATATAGATTATTTCATTAAAATAGATACATCTACATTCAAGCAGAAAGAAAAACAGACTGCATTTATTAAGCAACTATACGTTCCATAAATAGAATAAGACCGCAACTTTCTGCATTTTATTGCCGTACAAAGAGCAAGGAGGGCTTTTAAAGAACTTTATATTCGTTGCGTTATAACTTTGCTCATTTTCTGTGATCTTTTAAGTTGACTCATTACTAAATATGAAGTTCATTAAACGAAACCGTATAAGTTGATATCTACGTCAGAGTGACTGTATAAGTTGATATATACGAAACCGTATAAGGTGATATCTACGTCAGAGTGACTGTATAAAAACTTTGTGATTTCGTTTCTGCTTCGCAACCATTGCGTATATGTTATTTCTAGAATAGAAAGGAATTAACTTTTTTTGTGTGGGACGTCAGCGAATAAGTACACTTTTTTCATTTAAAATATCCAATAATTACAAAACTTTGCTAACTTATTGTGTTTAACGATTAAAGTTATTTCCTCGTGTTGGTCCGGTCTCCTTTGCAGAAGAGACCATCTGCCTTCATGCCGGGCAGCTCGTAAAAGGCGAGCACAGGCTTACCGTCACTAACGCCGTGACATCTGACTAGATGGTAGAGTTTCGCAGCGACTCGCCCGGATTGAAAACAACGCCTTACCTATATTGACGTGTTTCGGTTCGGAGGGTAAGGTAGCCGGTAAACTTACTTTTGCTCTAGGCCCAACATCCCCGTCTCAGGTTGTCAACGCATCATTACCATCTTTGGTGTCTCTAAGGGGCGTGAATATCTTCTAAGATTAAAATAAAATTAGCCTGATAAGGAACATTGTCCTGTGTCACGATCCCTTTGTATTTGAGATACGTTTTTGTTTTAGGATTTCTATGTCCTGTAATCTGACCTTGTACCAAATTTACATAAGATAGGAGTCCTTAGTTTTACTTATATCTTGCGAATGTTTTATGAAAAAAGGTCGCCTTACCAGTATGTTCTGATTTTATCCAACGTTGTGTGATCTTTATTACATTACTTACTGAAGCAGAAATATTTTAGTCTAGATTTAGAAAACAAAATGAAGAAAATACATATTTTGTATAATATGCAATTATCGCCTCGGTGGTTTAGTGATGTAGATAATTAAAGTCTCGGATTTTATTCTTGCGTTGGGCAACACAAAATGTGTTTTTAAGTTTAATAATAAAAAAATCTACGTTGCACAGGATTAGAAAAGCTCGGTCGGCGATAGCTTTAGCACATGTGCTAACTATTTGTAACCTCTTTTTTAACGTTTGGACAATTCCAACGGATAGCCGACGTTCGCGGGAGAGAGCAGCGGGTTGTGTCAGACTCAAACCGGCTAAACACCAAACAATAACCTTTATGCGGCCTGGCTGGGGTGAGACGGGGACAATTTGACATTCTCTCAATCAGCGGCTACGGACTGGTCCTCAACGCCCCGTTCTGAAACGGGAGCGACTCCGGCTATTGGAATCGCCCACATGTGCGAGGCTATGCACCCTGAGAGAGTCCCCTAACAGCCTTGCTTCGGAGGCGCTGTGAAGGGAATGTTACCGTAGATCATCATTCCGTCCCCTTTTGCGTCATGATTTCTTGCAAACGGAGACCATCGCCTGCCAATAACAGTCACTGTCACTCGTGGCTTTAATGACGCTCTGCAGCGAGAGGTCCTGCCCAATGACAGCTGAGAGTGCGCTGCTGTAATTCCCAGGCGACGTACTCCCCCAGCTTATTTTCTGGCACTCCGTATTGGTGGCAGGTGGGGGTCGCTTCCCGTCTCAGGTTCTTGTGCAGATACTTTCCGTAGTATCCATACCCTGGAAGCATCTGCACAGGTACTTTAACTGGGTCCAACCCAGACCGGGACCTGGAGGGGGTTCCCTCCTCCGGAGCCCGTAAAACAAATAGGCCGCGCTCTTGGAGGGGGTCACTTCCAGACCCAAAGAGCGTATACAGCCGACGACGAAGGTGCAACGTCTCCGTCTGAGTCCCGCCTGAGTCCCACTGCAATGACAAGTATTGGGACTCTGGGGGAAAACTCTGGGGGAAATAAGTAATCCTTTAGCTAATCTTTGGTCCTAACCTAACCTATGCGTACTTCTTTGAGCTTTCAGGCACGAAAATTATAATGTTTATTACTTATCATTTTGTTTTAGATTAGTAACATTCGAGTAAGGATCACGACATTCGGCACTTGATATGCTCTGTCTAACAAGTTAGGAACTAGGCGAAAAGATAAGTTAGTAACTAATAGTGATGAAATATTTACCTAAAATACACTTGAAGATTAGTGTAGTCGATAAGCTAGTTCCAACAGTCTCACCGTGCTAGTGTCAGGTTGGATATTCCACAATAGATATTGTGATAATTCATTCCCTTAATACCTAGATAATTTACAAAATAATATATTATAACAATTTATCGTAATATATTTAATTACATGTTTAAAATTAAATTGGTGGTTTTTGAAGTTTTCTCCCTGTCGAACGAGATGTAAAGTATCCTACGTCCATCTCCTGGTTGTAAGCTACCACCCTACCAATTTAGAACAATGTTAGTTCAGCCGTTCTAAAGTTAGAAGTAGTGTAAATAACATGACTTTCTTATAAATATATATAAATAGATGTTCCCGCGAACTTCGTTCCGCTCGTTCAGTTTGTATGGGGAAGATTAAAATGTATTTTCCAGTTTCCTCACAATCAAACAAGATACAAAGAATCCTATGTCCTTTTTCCGGTTCTAAGCTACCTCCCTACCAATTTTCACCCATATCAGTTCAGCCGTTCTTAAGTTATAAATAGTGGAACCTACAAGACTTTCTCTTGTATATGTAAATTCCTGCTTTGTAGTTTGTAGATAGACTAAAGTCGTTAATGTATTGATGTTAAAAGTAATTTTCCGAGTGATGTATCTAAGTAATTTTCCGAGTGATGTATATATATGTTCAAATTTAAGCGTAATCCTTATACGGGTTGAAGCAGGAGTGAGCATTAAACGTACATACAAATATCGTAATATCTTAAACCATTGTGTTTAATCAGAAATATTTGTTAAAAGCTCCGTATAGCACATCATGAAACAATACAAGCTCTTAAAACGGGAGGACATAATCGATACATCTATTTCATCGAGCACCAGCGTGAGTTAATCACAGCTAGCAGAAGACCTAAAGCATTACTAAAGTTGAGGTAGTTGAGGTGACCATAATTGGTAGAGTCATTACAAAGGTATTCACAAGTTACAACAATGAAATTTTATCTATACAATAAGATTTCTCACGATCATTATTTGTCATTTTTTAACCCCCGACGCAAAAAGAGGGGTGTTATAAGTTTAACGCGTCTGTCTGTCTGTGTCATCATAGCTCCCGAACCGATGCATTGCTTGCTATTTAGTTTTTTGTTTGATGTTTGATGAAAATCAGTTGAGCCGTTTAAAAGTTGTGGGGGTGAAATTGGGATATTAACCGAATGTCTGCAAATATACTAAGATATTTTTTTTACTTTTTAAAGGGAAATTAAGTTCGTGTGTATGGGGTTTTTTTAATTTTTAATTTAATATTTTATAGATTTTTGTCTCCTGTTTTTTTTTTGAATAAGCAAATAAGGCTTCAATTTATCTCGTGAAATTTGAATCTATAAAAAATCTACAGAAGAATTGGATCTGTGTAACGAGTCTTGCATTTTTTTTTAATTGTTGTCGTATTATTTATGTATAAGCGAGTTTTATAGTATTAATAAGTACATACCGAAAATGGACTATTTAATATTTGTGACTACAAAATTCGCAGTTTTTCCCCTCTGTCTACATTTCTTTCACATTAAAATTTGGTATTGTTTTCTTAGGTTGACGGTTTCTCTCTGGTACTCGATAAAACAAATTTACCGATGGTGCCCGCCCGGACTAACTGTATAATATCGCAAGCTACCGGTCTAATGATTTGTGCACTGCTTCCTGTTTATTCAAGCAGTTTCTGGAGACGATTACCTCCTCCCGCCGCTCATGAATATATTTGAATAATATCCAGCTGAAGTGTTGATGCAAGTTTTTGCATTTTGAAACCTTATTAAATTCTTTTCTTTTTATGCCTGATAGATTTTGAACCATAAATCTTTTGTGATTGCGTTCTAGAAAATTTTACATATTTTTATGGCCTCGGAAGGTAGACAGGCGGGCAAGTTTCTGTAACTAAGATATATACGTCGTCTATAGATATCAAGTATGACATGGGTGGTGATTTTTAAAACAAAAGAGATAGATCTGTTTAGACATGTTAGATTAGTCCGCGTTTCTCATTGACCTATAAGTATATTGACATGAAATACCCACGAAAAAAGCCTACCGTCGGCTACTAAATATGGCTCCCATTTTGACATTATAAGGCTGTCCAAAAAAGTAGAGTACCGATATCGATACATGCTCTATTACTGACGATTGATAGTTAAGTTTGGGTTAATAGATAAGAATTATTATTATTTACCTACCAAATGAAATTGGCTACTCAATTGCCTTATACCTAAATAGGGAAACGTAATTAAACTGAAGAAAGAATATTTATTTACTTTTCGCGAGCATGTTTTTCTTTACATTGTGGCGTGCAAATATATTATTCTTTACATAAGTTATATTCCTATTTCTATAGTGTTTCTCAATTTGTGACATTTTAATCAACGTTTTTTGAGTATAAATGTCTAGTACAGATTTTGACAGCACTAAAAGTGTTTTATCTCTTTCTATTAAGTACTTCTTCTTTTGCTGTATTGCTTAAGGTTCAGGTAATTTTTAAATGTTTACCATATAAATTCATATCCTTATGCTTAATCTCCTCTGTATAGTAGGCAGAGAGTGTTAAGTGCTAAGTAAAGTTCTCCAGGTCGACTAGTTACAATAAATTAATATGTAAGTGTTGTTAATATTGTTGTAACATTATCTTGTAATGTTAATGTTAAATGAATCTGAGGCAACATATTATCTCAAAGAATGTAGCTTAAGCTTAAGCAAATATTAATATATTGTCGGTAGCATAAACCATAAATATTGTTTGAAGCAAATATTAGTCTGTTTATTTGAATCTCAATTGCTGTGAGTTTAAATTTAAACCAGATAGTGAGTTTACATAATCTGGTTTATATTGAAAGAAAACAAGTGCAGTATTTAGAAATGGACGCCGCTTAAACTCTGTAAATTGGAACGTAATAACGATGAAAATCGATTTTACAGTTATATAGAAAGGAAACATAATACACAACAAAGTAATCTAATAAATTCCTTTAGAATAGACCATAATAATAATAATACACCGGAGCCAGTTCTTGAGAATAGCCATGCAAAGCTCTACTGGGACCGATCTATCATCACGGACAGGACTATTGTCGCCAATAAGCCTGACATCGTGCTGGTAGATCGGTTGGAGCGCCGGGCTTTTCTTGTTGATATCACAGTTCCATGTGACATTAACCTCGTGAAAGCTGAGAAGAAAAAAATGACAAAATACATAGACTAAAGCGCATGAGGTTACTGACATGTGGGATGTTGACTCAACAATAACTGTCCCGATAGTCGTGTCAGTAAAACTAAAGACACTTGAAAGATCGTTTTTTTTTAAATTTCAGCCTGTTAGGAAATCGTTTTAAATTATTATTTCTAGTACATAATAAAACTTTCCTTCGTTCTGGGATATACTTATAATAAATCGATATAAATTACATTTTTTTAAACATTTGGGTAAATATATTATGAAATTAAAATTGTAACCTAGTGAAAATTTTTTTTACATATTTCAAAATTTAAAATGCTGAAGATGTTATCGTGAGATACGTAGTAATACGGTATTTTCTATTTGCCTATAGTTAATAAAACATTTAAACATATATTATCTTGGGTCCCATACTATCTTAAAACCTTCTTGAGAAGGGAATTAGTCAGATAGTTCAGCGGCTATTAATCTATGTGTGTTTCAGACGTTTGAAAGTTACTTGAACATTAATACCTGGCAAAAACCTCGAACTTATTAAGATTATCTACAGAGATTTGTGCCGGTAGCTATACATATTTTTTTAAGAGAGATCAAAATTAAACTAGTGACATTACAACTCTATAGCATAGTTTGTTCACCGCAAAATATATCTACGCAAATTGTGACCTTATTATAGTAG
The DNA here is from genome assembly GCA_002245505.1 of Calephelis nemesis. Lineage (NCBI taxonomy): Eukaryota > Metazoa > Arthropoda > Insecta > Lepidoptera > Riodinidae > Calephelis > Calephelis nemesis. The sequence continues at coordinate 53,762 of NJDD01001074.1, read as the reverse complement.
GGGATCACAAGATGATAAATGTGAATTCACTCCAGCGTTAGGGCAGACCTAAAGGACTTTGTTGATTACATGGCGGTTATTTTAGCGATGCGGGAACCGACTAAAACATTAAAGAAAAATTACAGTAAGTCAGTTGATAGGCGAGCGCATTAAATATTAATTTAGTGTTCATACCTAGTGTACGATGATGGATGTCTAGCAGCCAAGTTGCCATAATTGCTTATGAACATAGATGGCTAGATTTTAAGAATTCTAACTCACCCACTCTTGCATATTATGATAAATCATCCGAACATTTACACATGTAATAAACTCATTATTCTTAATCTGACACGCTCGAGTATATGTTTAAACCAAAAAAAGTTAGACAGGCTGCTCTACATGCTCGTCTCTATTTAAAAGAATATAGCATACTATAGTAAGTAACACTTGGAGTGTGTTATCTAATTATTTTTAATAATAAAAGGATAATTTTATACAAAAAACGTTATATATTTAATATAATCTTATTATATTTTCCTTAATATCTTTTTCATATCTGACTTACAATTCTCTCCTATCTTTATTCATTATTATACTTTTTAAACAGCCAGTAAAATTTGCATCGTAATGCAACCTCTACATTACTTATTAAAGATATTGAACCATGGTACAACTTATCTCCCATATTATAATCTGACCCACTTAAGCAGCTGTCCAAATCGTCGCTTGTCCTCCCCTACCATAACGTTTTTGAGACACGTAATTAAACGACAAATGAAATGGGCAGCGGTCACGAGCTGCGGTTTCTATCACAGTATTCGGGTGTTAATCATGATAATTTATTGCTTTAAACACCTTAAGTGCGTACTTTTTAATCACATTTTTGGTTTTAATGTTATTGAATTAGGATTTACATCGGAAATCCATTATAATTAAAACGGAAAATAGTTTATTACTTTGGTTATCACGAGGCCATAAAAAAACTTTCAAAAAACCAGACGTAACATATGTGACGTACGTATGACTATATAGTCATAAGCGTTAAAACCTAGCTCAGTTTTATATGTCCTTCGCCAATTTCGTTTCACTACTAATTCAAAAAAAGAATTCAAAATTTTGTATAGCTACTAATTTATATTACTAGGTACATATAATTGGATTCATATGCACCAAGAGAAACCTAGGTTAACGTTTTAATCGGTCAAGTTTTATCCGAGGTTCAAGAATCTACGAAGCCGGCTTGTGTGTACGAAAATTGAGGAAGCTAGGCCATTTTGTCACTTGGCACTCAAAACTTTCTGCTTTTCTGGAAAGTCATATAACGTGGAGAAATAAAGTGAATAATAAATAAATAGATGTGTTCATCAAAATTCTGGTTATACTGCAATGAAAAATAAAGGTTTCTTCTCTTTAAACAAATGAAAAAATATTTTAAGCCCAAAAAAACTGCAAAAATATTCTGCTGGCGTAGTTTCTATTTACGTATCAAACACAAAGAAGAGAAAACGAATTGAGAACCTCCGCCTTTTTGGAGTCTGTTAAATCCTAATATACCGTGAGTTTCCTGTAATAACATTTATTTAGATTATGAATCATGTGTGCAGGTGGTTGCCAACATAAGATTTGATGTTAATATTGGCATCAAGCAGGGTTGTGTACTGTCAGCACTCTTGTTCATCTTGTATTTGGACAAATTCTTTATCGTTTTATTCGTAAATATTAAATACGGGTGGACAGGTAGTGAACTGTCTGCTTTATGACGCTGTACTTCTGGACTCTACACCATCTGTGCTGCCTCTGAGCTGCTAATGGCTGGATACACAAATTTTCAGGTACCATACACAATTACACGTCATACACAACTTGTCTGTATAACTTAAATTATGAAGTTGGATTTTTTTTCACTGGAGCAGTGCACACTAACCCAAGACACATTTATAAAAGATTTAATTTGATGACGTAGTGCTAGACTGTCGAATCGATGAAAGAAAAGTGTGTTTTTTTATTGCCACTACAAAATTGCAAAAGACAGCGAACAAAAACGCACAGCAACAGCAGTCACGGACATTTGGCACCAGATATTCTCTGCCGAGCACGTAACATACTTGGTGTGAAAATATGTATGTATGTCTGTAATATTATATTTCGAAAATACTTGTAAGATTACGTACCCATTAACATTTGAAACACTTTACGAAGTAAAACGACAGTTCGTAAAATAAACTACTATAATTTGAATCCACTTAGGATCTAACTACTTATTACTTATGTACGTATATCGTTAAGTCCAATAAACATTGTGTGTTATATTGATATTAACTCAGGTTAAAGAAACTCCCCCCCCTCCAAGGGTCCGAGCCTTGTCGTGGCGGGGGGGCTGAGTAACTGGGGTCGAGCTGGGACCCCGGTGAAACCAATACGGACCTGGGAGGATGCTCCTCAGTACCCCTCTCTGCCCAAGAGGGCACGAGCAGCGCACACAGGGTGGTGGGCCATTTGGCCCGCGCGGGGTTGCGGCAGTACGGACCGCGAAGAGGGGGGGCGGGCTTTCCATCTAGCCCGCCCGGTCGAGATGGGGTTGCGGCAGGTACGGGCGTCCCTGTCGCTACTGAAAGCCCCGAAGTGGTGCATGCTGTGTCTCCGTGCACCACTTCAGATGATATGCGGCCCCTGTTGAGTGGGGCTGCCAGAAGGGGATCGTCAGATCCAGCGCCGCCGGGTCAGTGGAAGTTTGCGAAAGCGTCCCCACAGCCCCGGTACCTGGCGAAGGGGAGGACACCGTGAGGTTTTAGTGAGTAGGAGTCTCACATAACCCGCTACTTCCCCCGAAAGTGGCGGGTATCCATGATGGATTTCCACACGTTAAAAAAAAAGGTTAAAGAAACTCTCTGGTCTAGCGGCTCAGTTGTTGGACTTAATTGCATGAGAACCCGGGTTCGAATCCCGGGTCAAGCAACTAAAAGAAAATTAGGGTTTTCCAATTTTCTAATAAAAACAAAAAAAAACGTTGCTCGGGATTAAATATATGCCCGGTTGTCGATTGGCTATCACACCTATCACATTGTGGGACTTAGTGTCTTTGGCTAGTCGTGGCTACCCTGGTTGTGCCTCTGCCTACATCTTCGGGGACATGGGCGTGAAGATACTTTTTTTTGAAAAAACTAAAGTGTTAATTAAAAATTCAATTTAAAAGCGAAAGTCAAAAAAGCTAGTCAATTATTTTTATTAGTTCAAAAATAATTGATTTTAAGCTTACATAACATACATGAGCTATAATTGATATTGACGTTTGTTAAATGATTACTCTTTCAAAAAGTTACTGTCCTAGTGGTTTTTGAGTGAAGAGTTGAGGAGTGTTCGAAAAGTGTTTGTATGAAAAACGTGATGAATTTGAACGAAGCTAGGTAGTTCTGCAAGGTTCGTGACATTTGGCACTCGATATTTGACCTGAAGTTATGTAATATAATTATAGAGTTAAAGTTGTTTTTGTTGACATTATGATTTGTCATACCTATTTCCCAACATGAACAAAAATGTATTAAAACTCAAAACTACAACATGGTATTTTATTGGATCAGGCGTTACTTTGCGCCAATCCATTACAAAAAATGTAAAATAAGCCTTAATCTATATATCAATACGTGATGCCAAAACTTTGGACCCCTTTTTACAAAAATAAAATTAAAATGGACGCAGGAGCATAAAATTTGGCACACTTATTAGTATATTATGTGTGGGAGAAGTGCATAACGCTACTATTTTTCAATAATAATGCTTATAAAGTACCTACATTAAATCAATAAATAAAACATTACCCACATTACCATGCATTTTACACACACAAACAAATATATTGATGATAACTATAAAAGATCACAGATGGCGCATTAAAAAGTTTGGAAACAAAGTAGCTGGTCTTGAGAAATGAAGATGGCGTTATTATCAACAAATATTAAAACCAATAGTTTTGCTAATTCCGCGTAAGCAGTATAATTGTTGTGGTAAATAGTCCTCCAAATGATACAGAATGTAACAAACCTATTAGGAATTAGCAAAATAAAGGCTTATTTTACATCTGTTAAAAAAGGATGTTAAAAAATTTAAGTCCCTAGCAACAGCTTTAACTAAACTAAACTTATTAAATCCTGTAATCTTTGAAATTTTACTGAGCTTAATTATTAAAGAGAAATAACCAAACAATCACAAAACACAGACCTAGTAAATCGAAACTAAAATAAACCCAAACATAGAATAGCGTAAACAGTAAATCCATTCAAAGTTAACATCACGGAATAATGATAGACAATTGAATAGATAGTAGCTCAGCAGTGCGTGAAGCGGTACAACATGCACAAGCACATAAGTAGTGTAATGGATACGCCACATTCAACCCGACAGGACATGTCACGAAGCGATTTATGGATAACACTTAACAACACGTCATATTCCCCAGCGCTATCACAGTAATTTTCATCGTAACCATTTCAGTGAAGGCAATTAATGTTTCCATTTTTAGATCGAAAAAGTCAAAGTTATCGCGCGTTGCATAACGCGATAAAGTTGGGACATAGATAGTTTAGGGTTATCGATTTGTGCAATTCAGGGTTGTCGGTGGTTTGAAAGTTTTTAGTCTGATTAAGATTAGGCTAGTATGCGTGTCAACTAGGGTTATAAAATTCAATTTTATCAAAACGATTTTAATAAATGTTTTTAATTAAAAACTTCATCTGATTCTGATACTTTTTTTTAAGATATAGGAAGGCAAACAAGCAGACGGATTTCCTGGTGGTAAGAAATTCACCTAAGGTCCTAGAGACACCAAAGATGGTAATGGTGCGTTGCCAACCTGAGGTCAGGATGTTAGGCCTCGAGCAAAAGTAAGTTTACCGGCTGCCTTACCCTCCGAACCGGAACGCGTCATGACGTTATGGCGGCAGGAATAGGTAAGGTGGTGGTACCAATCCGGGTGAGTCGCTGCCAAACTCTACCACCTAGTCAGATATCACAGTGTTAGTGACGGCAAGCCTGTGCGCGCCTTTTACGAGCTGCCTGGCACAGGAAGGCAGATGGTCTATTCTACAAAAGAGCCCGGACCAACACTTAAAAAAGTACGTTCTTTTAAATAATATAAGATTTTTTGAAATCGGTTCCCAAAACAGGAAACATACACAAAATCGAACTCGAAAATATAACTTTCCTATTTTATTTATAACTAGCTGTTCCCGCGAACTTCGTTCCGCCCATTCAGTTTGTATGGGAAAAATTAAAATGTTGTTTTTCCCAGTTTCCTCATAATTGAACAGAATAAAAAGTATCCTATTTCCTTCTCCCGGTTCTAAGCTACTTCCCCACCAATTTGCAGCCTAATCGGTTCAGCCGTTCTTGAGTTATAAATAGTGTAACTAACACCACTTTCTTTTATATACGTAGATTAGATGTGGTACCAATCCGGGCGAGTCTTTGCGAAACTCTACCACCTAGTTACTACTGGTAATACTGATTCATCTCATCCTAACGAAAGCTTAGGATTATAAATTGCATATGACTATTAAATTGTATTATTTAGGAACACCATAAGATACCTATTACTAATACTTACATAATATGTTAACGCCATGTCCCATACGTGGTAGATAGAGTGTATCGAATCTCTAGTTTCACGAATCTCGATCCTTGCAGTCTTTTTCACGCCGGTTTGGAATGCTCTTAATCTTGACCTACTAATTATTTTCATAAGTATCATGTCATTAAAAGCCTTATTGTTTTTATTCATTTGAATATTACGTATCTATTGCTTCTGCAGTCTAGTGGTTCAGTGTTAAAATTGACTTTATAAGGCAAATGTCCCCAGGTCGGGCAACATTTCGAATAATGTGTTTTCTTAATTGTTTAATATAACAATGTCGGCTGGATTTGATATGTGTCAGATTAGCGAATGTCACCTACCACAATTTGGGACTCAGTGTCTTCGGATAATCGTTGTATCCCGGCTGTTCCTCTGCCTATCTCTTTAGGGATTTTGGGGTGTTGTAATATATACTTTATTATTTTGAAACTACAAAGTTATAACACTTTGTTTCATAGCTTTCGTCAAACAATAAGGTCATATCTAGACACGATATAAAGTTAATAATAATAAAAAAAATCATAGATAAAGTTTTCATAAATGCATTCCAATCAATTTCATTATTTAATCGTTATCGCTATAGAGTATGCATAGATAAACAAAGTCGCTTTTCACTATTTGTCCCTATGTAGATTTAGATTTTTAAAACTGTGCAAGGGATTTGGTTGCAACTTTTTACTAGAAATATTAATTCTAGAGCAACGTTTACAAGTATTATAACAAAGGAGTTTGTCCTCCTGTATGAAGCTGGGACTAGTTGGTAGTACTTTATAATGTTAACAGTATCAATCTGCATGTTTCGATTCCCGACAGGGTGATACTATAACATATGTAAAATTCTGAAATAAAGTTTACAAGTATAATAACAATGGAGTTTGCCCGCTTGTGCGAAGTTGGGCGGGTTGATAGTTCTTTATAAAGTAAAGTATCTTCACGCTCATATCCCCACGACTAGCTGAAGACACTATGTCCCACACTTTAACTTAAGAACTTTATAATGTTATCAATTGACCATCTGCGAGATTCAATCCCTGCCACCCATGTCCCACATTTGTTTGGTGAAACTATAACATAGCAAAAAGGACAGCACTCTTATCTAATCCAAAATATCATTAGTACAAAATCGGTTTCAGAGTAAATGACGAATGTTTGCAGAATGGTTTAATAAAATCGGAAAGGCAATCGGACGTTGTGAGTCTCGTAGGATCGACTCATTTAGATTCGATGTAAACACGTTTCAATCTGATGTCGGTACACATATAAGGTCCAACACACACTCTATATCGTACAAGGGTAAAAGTTTTTGCAAAATTTGGCTCCCATTTCATTTCAAAAAATTATATGCTATTGGATGTAACTCGAAAAACTCTTTTTTGATCTTGATTCAATTTACATGTCGTTTTTAATTCATGAAAATCACCTATTTTGAAAAAAAATCGAAATCATATTTTTATTGGAAAAGTGATTGCGTTTCGTATATACAATAAAAGACACAATGACAAATTGTCCACCTCCTCCATTTTGGATTCGGTTCAAAATAAAACTGATGCTGTCTAAAGGACATAATCAACGGTTTTCATAGTTTTGTAATTACTTTAAAATAAATAGAAACTTATAAAATAGATAGAAGACATGCTGTTTGCCGTTATTTCTGAGGTACCATCTACATATAAGCTATCATTATATTTTTTACTATATTTTAAACGTAACATTAAAATTTTCGTAGCACAAAATACTTAACATTGTGATATTTGGTAATCATTACTATGTAAAAGTTAGCTAGAGATTCTTAAAAAAGTTGATAAATATAAAGCAAATAGTGTTATCTCTTAAACTTGAGTCGTTTGATCGATTATTCTAATATGTTACTACTACTTTGCTACTATTGAAGCGAAAAATGAATGTCAAGTCAAAATGTCCAGCTCATGAGGCTCCCGACTACAATTCGTATTTTTCTTAATTTCCGTATCAATTTTGAGTTAAAACCTCGATGAAATTGTAAAAACCACGATGTTGGCAACACATCAGTCATTAAAAAACCCCTCTAGGTCATCGTCTGGCAGGAGCGTTGCCATGTAAATTACCTAATACCTAGATATAATTTGTTTATCATAAATTGTTATATAGGCAACTCAATTTGTGTTTTTTTATGATATTAGAAGGCAAATAAGCTTTCCTGATGGTGAGAAATTCACGCCACCTAGAGGTAAAAAAGTTGGTATTGGTGCGTTGCCAACCAGAGGTTGGGTAGTTAGGCCTCGAGCAAAAGTAAGTTTACCGGCTACCTTACCCTCCGAACAGGAACACGTCGCGACGTTATGGCGGCTGGAATATGTAAGGCGGTGGTACCAATCCGGGTAAATCGCTGCGAAACTCTACCATCTAGTCAGATGCCACGGTGTTAGTGACAGTAAGCCTATGCTCGCCTTTTACAAGCTGCCTGGCGGGTAGGCAGGTGGTCTTGGTTTGTATTTTCTTTTTCTATGTACCTGTGTGCAATCATACGAAACATTTCATTCCTACTACAAATATTTCACAGACCAACTATGTATATAATGTAGGTTGGCCTTAGTTAAATGTCATTTTCGAAAACCTACGTAATATAACTTGGGTTTCAACATAACAAACAACAACCACCAAGGAATAGATGTTCCTGATATTCATTTGAAAAGTTAGTTATTAAATGGTGACCCTTATCAATTCAAAATATTGGACGCGAAAAGCGCCACAGGGCGGCCAACTCTCGATGTTTCTCCAGATATCTTAAATATTCTGATTATTACGATTCGAACAATTTACGTCACAGACAATTTATGGGCTTGAATATAATTTAATGTAAATCTTATCAAAATAAATTAACTCAGACATTCAGCGGTCAAACTATGTCGGTTTAGATACAGATCC
>NJDD01001074.1:10090-34907 GCA_002245505.1 Calephelis nemesis | reverse complement strand
TGTGTGTGTGTGTGTGTGTGTGTGTGTGTGTGTGTGTGTGTGTGTATGTGTGTGTGTATGTATGTGTGTGTGAAGATTTGTGTGTCTGTCTATCCGTTACATCGTAACTCCTAAACAAATGGGACGAATTCTATGTGATTTTTTTTCTTTGATAAATAACGAACTGAAGTGATCGAAATGGTTTTTAGCTACATTATGGTTTTACAATTACGATACAGTACGGTTAATGAACGTTTTTAGTTTTTTATCAGTTTAGATTTTTATTTTTTATATCGTTTTTTATATTGTTTGTTTGACATGTTACTGAATTATAATCGAGTTGACGATTTCAAATATCTACAAATATATAATCTTAGTTAGAGAGATTAGATTGGAGATAATGACAAATAGTAAGTCGTTATATTTAATAGTAAAACCCCAGGCTCAGCCTAGTGTAGCATTCTTGTGAATAGTGTAGTAAGCTTAAGTGGAAGGGGTTTTTAGTGTCCGTCTAGGATGGTAACCGCCGGGTTAACTTATTCATGTCGCCATACAACGCTTGCCAATCGTGGTTTTACCTCGGCGTAAACTATTTATACAAGGAATAAAAAGAAAAAAAATCCACGTTTAAAATACACATAGTATCAGATCCCCTCTATATTTTAATAGTTCGGATACTATCATAGCGTTAAAGCTTTTAGGTATGTCTGTTACCAGCTTTAAATAAATCATTTTTAATGAATTTAAACTTAATGTCATTAAAGAAGTCATGGTCGCTGAGGAGTTTGTTTTGCTATTTCTGCTTTTGACTTATTAGATTTGGAAACACAGGCAAATATTTTATATGTCTGGTTGTCGGGAAATTTGTTTTGCTGTTTCTTCATCTGACTGGTTAGTGCTTTAAAAGCCACAATAGATAGGACTAAAATTATTTCATCTTTAAAATATTAATAAATTGTAAAGCTTGTAATGAATATAAATAATAACTGTAATTTAAATGTAAAATATATTTTAATATCATTTGAATAAACATTTATTATATTTTTGGACAGTAAAATGTAGTAAGTATACAATAAAACATACTTATTATGTGGTATACTTAAATACTCGTATATTTGTAACAAATTATAACCACAAACATTTCACAAATAAACAAATTTCATTTTCTATTTCATTACTTTGATTATATTTACATATTTGATTAATTAATTATATATTTTTCGAGTATTTACTTCAGCAGTAATCAAACAAAAACAGGACCGACGAAATTATTTTGAAGATTGATAAATTATTTCAACAACCGGCAATCAAATGCCTAATTTTTGTGTCTCTACTATACAACTAGTAGCGTATGTGAGCACAGATAAAATTTCTTGTAACCAACATAGTTGGAAGAGAGCTATGCAACAATTTGCCCGGGTAGGGATCCACCTCCCTAGCTATATTCCTATCGCAACAATGACTCTGTCATGTTCCAGTCTGTATCGCCTATCCAGAGGAGAAGGTGCTTACCTATTCCTCTACACTGGTATGCTTATACCAGCCTCTTCGTCAGACAGTTTTGGATAGGAGTCTGACATCTAACCATCACTAAAAGCGGACTTCTCATTAAAAAATTTGAGTTGTTAACTTTTTTTTTCAATTTCGAAAAAAATAGAAATTAATTTGTTCGATTCATTTCAAAATAGAACATTATAGATTGTTTTTTTTATGTTGTAGGAAGGCAAACAAGCAGACGGATTTCCTGATGGTGAGAAATTCACCCCTCCTAGAGATATCAAAGGTGGTAATGGTGCGTTGCCAACCTGAGGTCAGGATGTTACGAGCAAAAGAACCGGAACACGTCATGACGTTATGGCGGCAGGAATAGGTAAGGCAATGGTACCAATCCTGGCGAGTTGCTGCGAAACTCTACCAGCTAAATTTCTCTATTTTTAAGACTTTGCTCTTTTTCAAGTATAAGTTAAATAATGAAAAAGGTAAATTATTCATTAATTATTTTTCACCGTTCTACGTTTTACACTATGTTCATTCAAACATTTTTAGCAAAGTAATAAAATATATTAATTAAAAGTTTTGAAAGTTCCTAAAGATCTTTAAAATTTTAGAGCAAATTCAAATAATACGTAGTTATTTTCTTATATTTATGAATAACCGTCCTTGTTTTTTGAAGTCGACAAATAGCAATTAATTTATGAAAGTTATATGATCCGCTTGGCATCTTGTTTGTTTTAGTCACAAAGAGAATAGAGCAATAGCAATAGACTCCTGGTTTTTTAAGGGACATCGCACATTTAAGTAACAGCGATCACGGTCGTTAATACGATTTTAGTATATATGTATGTATTGAGATAAGCGAACAAACACACAGGTCCCCTGATGAAAAGAGACAGCCTTGGCCCACAGAATTCTTATATTGTAGGTTCGTCGCTATCCGGCGTTTAGGCCAATTGCGCGAGTTGTTCTGCCTTGGACCCTCCAATAGCCACACCGACTACCCTACCTTCCAAGTACAGTGAAGTACAATACAAACTGTATTTGCTACCGTCATTACTTGGTGAAATTCCATTATATACCCACGGTTTTTTGTAGTAACACTTGTACTTGTTCACAATTTACTTTATTAAATACTTTCTGTTACTTTCTAGCCAACCGGTTTCACTTTTTACAGCGTCATCAGGGCTTTGAAACTAAAAAAAAAGACTGTTTTACAGACATAAAGTGTTAAATAAAGTATATTGTGGATAAGTACAAGTGTTAACTACAAAAAAACGTGTCAAGTACAATACAGTTTACAGTACACTTTGTAACGTAACGCAACCTCTTCAATATAGATATATAGATAAATATTAACATGAATAAGTTTTTGAAATTTTAATCAAAACATCTTGTAGCCGTCAGGTGTTTCGAAAATAATCATCTAATCAAAAAACTAGAAACAGTTTCCTGCAGTGTTAAATGCGTTTTTTAGTTTTCATTATTTTTTATAAAGTTTTTTTTTATGTTATAGGAAGGCAAACAAGCAGACGGATTTCCTGTTTGTAAAAAATTCACGTCACCTAGAGACACCAAAAGTGGTAATGGTGCGTTGCCAACCTGAGGTCGGGATGTTAGGCCTCGAGCAAAAGTAAGTTTACCGGCTACCTTACCCTCCGAACCGGAACACGTCATGACGTTATGGCGGCAGGAATAGGTAAGGCGGCGGTACCAATCCGGGCGAGTCGCTGCCAAACTCTACCACCTAGTTGGATGTCACGGTGTTAGTGATGGTTAGCCTTTTCTCGCCTTTTACGAGCTGCCTGGCAAGGAAGGCATATGGTCTATTCTACAAAGGAGCCCGGACCAACACGGGGGAATGCTAGCCGTCTTATTACTGAACAAAGACTATAGTAAGAGTAAAGTTAAGTTGATGTTAAAGTCTGTATCACGATGTAATTAGGACTGTAATACCAGTTTGAAATTTGAAGTACTTTATTCTATGTTTATTAATAAAAGAAGATTTTACTGTTTGCAACTCATCTATTCAAAATGGAACACAAAGATTTCGTATCGCCGTAGTATTTTTTTTTTACCAGATAAAGATTTTTAAAGGGCCGTGTTGTCTAGCTTATACGATACATGTTATAGTTTTTGATGCTGCCTCATTACATAGCATAAAACAAAGTCGCTATTTGCTGTCTGGACCTATGTATCCTTACATATATTTTAAAATACGCAACGAATTTTGATATATTTTTGTAAAAGATAGTACCTAATCAAAAAGAAAAGTTTATATATAATAACATAAAGGTTTTTCCACCCGCTCGTAGCTGGAACGGCTGATACTTGATCGTATAAATATTCTTAAAAAGGATTTTGTTAAAAAACTGAAAATCACTATAACTGTAATATTTAAAATGTAACCTATAAAACATATATATTAAATAATTTTAACACTGAACTAACATATCTAAAGTGTAGCTTGGGTCTAAGGTGGAAACAGATAATTAAACCAATAGCTCAGCATAACACAATATACTCGTAGTTTCGCATCTTATGAAATTTAAACATTAAGTAACTTTTAAAACATTCTTAAACATTTACTTAATTTTACCAAAAATTTGAGTATTCAAAGAGGCTGTCTAGTTTTCAAATTGTTTAAATATTTATTGCTAAAAAAATGTTTTTTTTTTTTTTTTTNTTTTATGAAGAACCGTTTGTAGTACAGGCAAAGAATAATACGGATTGTGCAATGCAAACACACGTCGCTAATAAGTACTAAATTTGCCGGACCTTATGTGTGTGCTGGTTAGTTGGTTTTTATTTAATAGGGCATACGACAAAGGTGATCACCGACTTAAATAGACAGGAATGAATTTAATTGTGGTATCAATCCGGACAAGCTAAAAAATATTTTTTTTTATTTGATTGGTCAGCCAATAAACACACGGGTCTCCTGATGGAAAGAGAGAACCGTGGCCTATAGAAACCATAGATGTTATAGGTGCATGCGGAACGTTAGCCTATTATGAAAGTCTTGCCACCTATTACATTGTGGGACATAGTTTTTTCGGCTAGTCGTGTGCCGTGTTTGTGCTGCCATGTGCCCTGGTAGTGTTCTGCCTACCTCTTCGTGGATTTGAGTAAGAAGATTTACTTCCTCAGTTACTTACTTATATAGTCATATTACTTTAGGTAAGCTAGCCAAATAATTACGTTTACGCCCATTTTTAGAAGAAAAAAATTATAGCCTAAGAGCCGGTGTAGGAAAAAATCGCTAATTCTTTTAGGCGCCATAATTGTGTAAAACTTAAATAGGAGCAATTAAATGAAACGTATGAGTACTATGTTGTCAATTTTAATAGCACTTGGGTCGGTTATTATCGTACATTACTGTTGCGTGCTTGGGATTAATTACTTCTCATACAATCTCTACAAATTAATTGTATGTAATATACTTCTGTAAATTTTATTTACAAGGAAAAAAAAAGACAAGCCCGCTTAGTTTCTTTCGCCGAATCTTCTCAGTGTGTGGCCGCGTTCCGATCCGGTGGTAGTTTTTAGAATTATATAGACGCGTCACAAGATTTTTTATATAAATCCATGTGAATAAATAGATTTTGAGTTTGAGTTTTGCGTCTCTATAGTGTCTCCGGGGTCTTAGACTACGTGAAAAAGTCTAGTTCCTATCTAAAAATCTAGCACGGAATGCGACAATATTTGCAGGAAAACATTAATTAAAAATGTCACAAGTTGACATATCCAGACTAAGCTAACATGTCCAAAATGTTCCATTATTTTCTTTTAGTTTTATTGGAAAAATAAAACATTCAACTAAATTAAGCTTAGTTGGTGCATTTTTTTTAATGACTAATGTGTTGCCAACCTCGCAGTTTTAACAGCTTCACCGGGCTTTGTGTCGGATTGGACTCTTCCCTACAACGCCAGTAACAAGGCCTGTCTCCCGGGATACCTTACCTTGACTCGGTACTGCGTTTTGGTTACTGGGTGGACTTGATGGTGGAGTAGTGGCTCGTCGTCGTTAGGCGCCGGCGCCTGGCGAGAGACCTACGTCGCCGAGACCAGCGTCTGCGGCCAGAAATCTTAAGGGGCCATATACGCTAAAATACGTCAGCAGTTTACTGTTTTTTCATACAAAGCAATCATGGATCTTGCTGACAAAAATACACAAGATTAACATGAATATGCTTTACTAGACTAGTGTTTCCAAAACACGATTCATTTTACTTTGCTCGACAGAAAAAAAATCAAAAAATTAACCCTTTTTTGAAAGCAAAACGCAAATGTCTACTTCAAATATGAAAATATCGACACCAGATTTAACGTTAACATAGATAAGTACTATACCTAAAAGATAAGTGTTTCAGTTTTTATACTTTTTTTCAAATTACTTTTATAGTGTCAAAAATAGTGATTCGACAAATTAAGACGTTTACTTTAGAGCGCCATTGTTCATAGTAATCATGGAACCGCGGTGATTGGCTCTTCTGGCTGACTGAGTATGGGGCCTTAAGAGTTTGTATTTGGGTTAGCTTGTGTTTGCCGAAGTTATTAGGTCCGGAAGATCCGATAGGACGTGAATGATGCACAGTGGAATTACCACCAATGGCAAGCATCACCGCTATGATGCGGACGGAATACACAAGGTGTTGATATCAAACCGTGGAATTTACTATAAAAGTAATTTAATTCTAAAAGCAACCTAAGTTCATCCTTACTACAGCAGATACCTGTCAGCAAAGGTCCGTCAACATAGGTTCAGAAGTTTCAGAGATAAGCTGGAACAGACTACAGCTGGAAAAATAAAAAAAAATATATGTGTACATACACATTCATAAACATAGGCTATATCATAAATAACTGTTTTTTTTTATTTTACTAATAAATACTTCGATTTCATTTACGTGAGATAGTGCAAGTAAGAGGTACTTAATAAACGTGCGCTAACAGCCCTATTTTTATTATTAACGTTTTATGATTTATTAATATCTGATGTTATAGTTGTTGTATGTTTAATTTCTATGCCTGCTAAACCTATGCTTATCTCCTCTGGCAAAAGCTCTATAGAGAAGAGAAGCTAGAGCTAGATAGAAGCTAGTAGAGATCGCTTTGTTTGGCGATAAGACCACCTTTTGTAAAAGGTTTAATTTTGCACAATAGAGTGATTATTCATTCATTCATTTATTCACCAAATCATGTTGAACTTTACATTAAAATTCAATTATTTACAGTTTACGTATTAAACTGATTACAATGTTATCTTAAAACTTGGGTTAATGTAAGTCTTGCTTTAGAATATTAATTAAACAACCGCTGTCTTATGCCCGGTTCCTATATTCAAAAAACGAGTCGTTTTGATAACGGATGGTAGTATTTTGTACGCTTAGTAAGATTACTAACAACGGTTGCTTGATTTTTGACTATTGTTTCTACACATTTTTTGAAAATATTGGTAAAACGCTCCGTTACTTTTGAACAAACTACGAATGGTTTAGCTAACGGATTACGATTCGTTGATTATAGGAACCGGGCATTAGTAATAAACGTGAACTAACGTGGGAGTAAAACTAAGTTGATATTATAATCTGCATCACATTGTAATAGAGACTATGACACTAGGTAAAACGTTGGTGTACCTTACTCCGCGTTTATTAATGAGACGGTCGGTGTCTAGACTCCGATTTTGTTTTGTTTGATGATATTACATGGAAATGTAAAAAAAATAAAGAAAAGCAATATAAACGTGATGTTTCCTAAATGATTTGAGATGAAAGCTCTTATATTCCCAAGGCCGGCAATACAAAGAGGTTAGTTTGTTTTCACGGGAACACAAAAGACGACCTTCCACAGACACACACACCTATATCCGTACACATTAAAATGTAGCCCGTATTTTCGGACTTTACAAAAGTTAGGCGTATTGTTTGCAAAAATACCGCGGGCTTTTTAACTGTTTTGAAATAGTCTGTCCAGAAATAAATTATTTTTACTTATTTACATCTAACAATGGAAGTTTTATGATTTTAATAGCAACAGAAATTAAAATGTAATATTTTCGTATTATGCTTAAAATAAACTTAAAACTTAAGAAAAGAAAGTATTACAAACATTTTGTTTTACTGACGGTTTATTATAGATTTGAAACAACTTGTAAAAAGCTATCGCCTCTGTGGTCTAGCGGTTCAGTTATTGGACTTGACTGCATGAGGTCCCGGGTTCGAATCCTGGGTCGGGCAATCAAAAAAAAAGAATTTTCTCGAGATTGGATATGTGCCCAGTTGGCGATAGGCTTGCCACCTATCACATTGTGGGACTTAGTGTCTTCGGCTAGTCGTGGGTATGCTGGTTGTGCCTGCCTCTTCGGGGATATGGGCATGAAGATACTTTTTTTTCGTAAAAAGCGAAGACTGGTCATAGTACGACAAAATAGATCATTACCAATAAGACTACTGGTGGTAGAGTGCTGTGCAGTAACATACCCAGGTAAGTACCCACCGTCTTACCTATTCTTGGCACCATAATGTCTTTTGTCATGTTCCGGTCTAGACTTACCTGGGTAGGGTTTCACAAAGTCCTGACGCCATGATGACACTATCATGTTTCGATCCAGTGTGGGTAGCAGGTAGACTTGCATAATAGGCATGCCATCCCGGCTCTAGGGCAGCGACGTACCTATTATATCTGTGGTGCATATAGGTTTTTGTTGTCTCTTGCCATGTCCAAGTCCGCTGAACTCTTACATAAAAAAACCGCTGGAATTTTTCATATTGAAATATATTACGATGTCTTCTAGATCTTCAACGCCTCATTCCACTAGCCCTATTCTATAATCTTGATTCTAGGTGAACCGACAAATACAAATCTTTTTTAAAAGCGTCTGTAATAATAAGTAATCAAATTTTCTTCCAAATTCAGAATTTCTAAAGTAACCTGACATAGCTTTCTTTAAAGCAAGAGTAGACAAGCTTCTTCAAAAGCAGCATAAATAACCCTAAACAAATTACGCAAACTAGTGGTCGCCCATTGGTCGACATTTGACCATAATAAATTTTAATATCTTGTTAACAAGAACGCCATCTTCATTTATCAAAACCAACTACTTTGTTTCTAAACTTTTTAGTTCGCCATCTGTGATCTTTTATCGTTATCATCAATATATTTGTTTGTGTGTATCAAATGCATGGTAGTGTGGGTGATGTTTTATTTATTGATTTAATATACTTTATAAGCATTGTTATTGAAAATATTAGCGTCCTGCACTTCTCCTACACAGAAACCATAAGTATGCTAAAGTTTATGCTCCTGCTTCCGCGAAATTTTTGTAGAAAGGAGTCCAAAGTTTTGGTATCAAGTATTAATATATAGATTAACTCAAACCCCAACGTATGCTTAGACTATGGGTTCCAGTTAACGGCAATATTAGGAAAAAGTACCGAAATAAATACTGAATAAATTTAATAAACAAAGCCAGGTTGCGAAATGCATACATCAAAGTATTATAAACGCAATACGGCAAGTATCCAGCAAATCTGCAAATCTGCAAAAAGATCTGCAATCCAACCTGTACTTCGAAGTTTGTATTGGCACAGATACCTACACCTAAAATTGAAACTGTACCTCGAAGTTGGTATTGGCGTTAGGCTTATATGCTAACTTCTCAACCATAAAGATATCACCTTAACCAAAGGTACCACCTTAGTCCCTAACTTGAATTTCAATCAAAACATTCGGGTGTCATTAAACTGAGCTAATAAGACTTACAACCTTTCCCTGCTATTAATAAACACGGATAATGTTACTCATACCTTAATCCATGTTTATTAATAAGACGGTTTGACTACAAACAATTTAAACACACCTTGAATACGCAATTGATTAAACACATATTAAAATTGGACTTAGGTACTTAACTAATAACTTGCGGACACGTCACCACGTGTAACATTTAATAGGTTAGGTGTCAATTTTAAACCGTGTTTAGTTAAACATACATCTACTTTTTTTTGATATGACGAATAATTAAAAAAAATATACGTTGATTCAAAACAATAAAACCCAGGAAACATTCGAAGTACTTCGAGCATGCGTCCACCAAGGAGCTGCAGTAAAATTTTAGGGTTCATGCAAACCTTCAATTAAAGGAAGAAAGTAACTTAAGTGCGCTTTTATGTAGTCGAAATGAGTCTACAAACGTTTCCGAGTTTTCACATTAGAGAAAAAGAATTAAAGAAAATGAAAATTTCTTCCAAATTAACTCTTTTATTATATCGTACTTTTAGTGTACTTTTTTGAATAACTCGACTTTCTCACTTGTTAATAGGTTAGCGCATATACCAAACGTCCATCTTTCGATATGGAACACGACAATAAAGAGCGCTGAAGATACGTTGGATTTAATTATTGTAGACATTAATCCGAGTCAAATATTACAGAACACTCTAACACGCAATGAAATAGAAATAACGAAATTGATAAATATCACAAAAAAAAACGCATACATTTTATCATATGTAGTGCCAAAACCGCCTTTTAGCACTCAAAATCATGTCAAAGTACTGTGCAGCAATTTGCCCGGGTAATGACTGTATCATGTTCTGATCCGGAAGATATGTCGTCTGGTGTAAGGCATGCACCCTTAATATAGGACATCTTTTGCTTTTAAGATTTCACCACATTTTCTAGTACTTCAAAAATTTATAGATATTTCTAAATAAGTATATTTTTAAGAAATCTACCAAAAATGCTGTCGTATTACAATTAGACCTGCACTACATGCGTAAAATCCCCACAACAGCACAGCGACTCATAACAAGTATGATATCTAGATTGCACACTTATCTTTAACCAGTTTGCTATCTTTTGCAATAAAAATATCTAGGTTTATTGGCGTAAAGCGTATTACGAGAATAGCATAAATCAAGAAATTTAAAAAAACCCGTCTGTTTCTTACTCTCAGCAAAACTTATCTTCTATAATTTTTTTCCTTTGTACTTCATATTATAAAGTAATAATGAAATTAAATTAAATTTATTTGTTTGAGGAAAATGTTTATTTAAAAGTTGTTACAAAATATTTATTCGAAACATTATCACATTCTACAACATAGCGGCGTGCAAATATGTAACCAACTTAATTAGTTTTTATTATTGCATTATTTACATATTTTATATAACTTATTTAAAAAATATTTATTCCCACAACATCATATTTTATTAGCTTGAATTGATCATGATCAAGTTTTACCCTTGCCACAATAAACGGTAAAAACGGTTGAAACAGTGGTACGTTTCCAAACCTTCCGTAAACAAGGAGTTATCCTATTTGAATGGAGTGCCATTGTTTTCAAACCTAGTCAGTCAGGAGGAGAGAAGGCAAAGCTGAATTTCCGGCATCCAGGACTCATCCTATTTACATTAAGTAGCACCTTTCCAAACATAAGCAGTCGAGAGAAGAAAAGGTAAAACAAACTTCCCGACATCCAGGACTAATCCTATTTACGCGTACATTAAGTTTCACAATTTCCAAACCTACCCAGTCAGGAGAAATAATGGTAAAACAGACATCCCGACATCCAGGACTAATCTTACTTGCATTAAGTACCACCATTTCTAAAACTAGCCAGTCAGGATGAAAAAAGGCAAAGCAGACTTTCCGGCATCCAGGACTAATCCTACTTACATTAAATACCACCATTTCCAAACCTAGCCAGTCCGGAGAAAAAATGGCAAGACAGACTTCCTGACATCCATGACTAATCCTACTTACATTAAGTACCACCATTTAAAAACCTAGTTAGTCAAGAGGAGAAAAGGCAAAGCAGACTTTCCGGCATCCAGGACTAATCCCATTTACATTAAGTACCACCGTTTTCAAACCTAGTCAAGAGTAAAAACGGCAAAACAAACACCCCGCAACCAGGACTAACCCTATTTACATTAAGTATTGACGTTTCTAAACCTAGCCATTCAGGAAAATAAACGGCGAAATAAACTCCTCGGCATCCAAGATATCTCTTTTTTTTAAAATAGAAGAGGAGGCAAACAAGCAAGTGGGTCACCTGATGGAAAGTGATCACCTCCGCCCACGGATATCCGCAACACCAGGAGTATTACAGATGAGTTGCCAACCTTTAAGACACGAGTACGCTCTTTTCTTGAAGGTTCTTAAGTCATAATCGTTTGGGTATACCGCCCTCGGTAACTGATTTTATATTTTTAAAGAATGTATATAGGTTTTATATATTAATCCTTCCTGCAAATAAACATTTACACTGACGTTTTATCTAATAGCCAGTCAAATACATTTTTCGATATTTTTAGAGGCAATGGTTTGAAACTAACAGAAATCCTATCCTGCACGCGTAAGTTTTTATCCTTATGCATTGTTCGGGACCATTCGGAAAACGCCACGGGTAACAGCTAGTTAATATAATAAATGCGAAAGTTTGTGTGTTTGATTATTTGTTTGTTCCTCCTTCACGCAAAAATTACTGAACGTGTTCAATTTGAAAGATATTTGAAAGATCCCCGTGATGGTACGGGATCCTTTGTAGAATAGACCATATCTGATTAGGTGGTAGAGTTTCGCAGCGACTCACCCGGATTGGTTTCACCGTCTTACCTATTCCTGCCGCCATAACGTCATGACATGTTCCGGTTCGGAGGGTAAGGCAGCCGGTAACCTTACTTTTGCTCGAAGCCTAACATCCCGCTCTCTGGTTGGCAACGCACCATTACCACCTTTGGTGTCTCTAGGCAGCAGGAATTTCTTACCATTAAGAAATCCGTCTGCTTGTTAACCTTCTCATGTCATAAAAAAAGATGAGATTTTGTAGACGACTTTATATTCTATTATTTCTCATACTTCAAATTCCACAAACTTTGAAACAGATAGTAGACATTTTTGAAATTAAGCTGACGTGAAGCGATAAATCTTGTCAGATCATATTATGTTAGTATAAAGTTTGAAAGTTTGCAACATAGTAAATTATGACGTGAATATTCTTAGCCGACTTAATATTAAAGGTCAAAATGTGTGGTAGGTAGCGGATTTTTTATGTATATTAAGATACAAACAATAACAGTAATATTCACATTAAGATTTTTAAAGTCTTAGTTTTAATTGGTGTACCTTTAAGATGTTTAGCCCGAATAATAAGTTTTCTCGACAGTCGCGGTAATATTAGCATGATTAAAAACGGATCACTTTTATTTAAATTTCTGGGAATAAGTCAATTATTTTTTGAAATTTAATGAGTAATATTGTAAAACGGACGAACCAGTACCTATATATATTCTATGATAGTAGGTTCCCAATGAATAAACTTTTTTCATGTAAAGTATAAATAAATATGTTCAAGATTTCTCACTTACTCCCTTAAATTACAATATATGTGATCCGTTTTTAATTTCGCTAATATTAAATAAACAATAACTTAGATTACTTATTTAATGTTAGCATACTTTAAAATGGATTGATTACGTTTGGATTATTAATAATTATAATTATTAATAATCATTTAGATTATTAATTTAATTTTAGCACAATTAAAAATGAATCACATACATCAATTTTTTGGAAATAAGTATAAAATAACGTTAGCGTTTGAAATTTAATAAGTCAAGTCATTCTAAAAAAAGAAACCTGTATCTATGATAGGAAATTCCCAATGTTTAAACGTTATTGTATGTAAAGTATACATAGGTATATGAATCATTTTCAATATTTTTTATTAGAAAATTTAGCGTGAAGATATGACGTGTGCTGAGGAAATATACAAAACTTACTGTTAAAAGTGTAAAAGAAATGAACTTTATTGTTACATAATCTCTTCTTTTTAGGTTTCTGTAGCCAAAGCCCAAAAAACGGAACCCTCATAGATTGATTGTGTCTGACCGTCTCGGCCAGACATAGACAGACGTATATCATAGCCACTTTTTTGATAAATTGATTGGATAGAGCCAATTTAAGGTTTTCACACAAAGATAGAAAAGTAACAATAAATTTGGGGATTTGCGCGAAAGACACTTCCAAAGTGGTAAAACGTGTACACAAAAATAGAAACATAATAATCAATTTTGGGGGTTCCCCATACTTAGAAATCATTCAACTTAACTCAAAATTTTTTTTATCAAATCCATAAGTGTGCAATATCTATGGATAGGCTTTCAAAAATAATATTGAGTTTTATTCTATCATTATTTCTAAACTGTATAGTTTTGCGCGATACACACTTTCAAAGTAGAAAAATGCGCCCCCCCTGTTACTTTTAAAATAAGAAAATGAAAAAACGCAGAAATGTACATGATGTATATTACTATGTAAACTTTCAACTTAAATAAATTTGAACGAGATCTAGTAAGTAGATTTTTTTTAGTTACTGTAACCCCAACGCTCAAAATAGTTTACTTAACTGTTAAAAGATGGCAATGTGTAGAATCGCAGAACCGTTTATCACAACCATTTTAATACAATGTCTTTGACATTATAAATCCGCCCAAATGGCAGAAGTGACTTAAGTACTTATATTAACCTGCAACCATTATATAGTGTTTAATATTTATATCATATAATTTTGTAATATATACATATAAGTGAACTGAAATATTATTTTTATTATGATATTTGGTACTACGGAACCCTTCATGGGCAATCCGTACTCTCACTTAATAACTTTTATGTATTATAATAAAATGTTCGGATACTTATATTCTTTGTTAAACCATTCGTGATAAATCTGAAACCGGAAACAATAAAAATGATACAAAAATAGTAGTTTCAATTTATTTCCATGTCTTCTCCGTAGTTGTAACTTTGAGAACAACCCTCGCTTTGATTGTTTGAGAAGAGTGGTCTCGGCAGCTGGCATGTTACAGAGGAGGAATGCGGTCAACCGTCTTTTCTGTTTGACTAAATACAACTTGGGGTAAAATTATATAAATTTAAACCCCGCTTTGAATATTTTTGTGTTTTGAATATTAAGGGATACGAATTCAAAGCTGCGTTATTAATTAGGTAATAAATTATACAGAGTTTAGAAGTTTAGAATTATACAAAGAAGTAATAGACGGTAAATTTTAAAAAAATATTTGGCGTTAACCAGTTGATAACCCTTTCCTGCCATCATAACGTCAGTGCGCGCTGCTGTTGTGTTTCATAAGGGTGAAGTAAAGCAAGAGGCTTAATGTCCCAGGAGCAGCTTGGTACAACATTTTCACTTACTTTGAATAAAGAAATAAGGTGTAAAAGTAATGTTTTTCCCCATATAAGCTAATACGAAGTTTGCGAGTGCAGCTATTAATATACAAAAATATTGTATTAATGTTTGAAGTTTCAATATTTGTTGTTCAAATGTCAGCGTTAAGACTTAAATTAAGTTTTATATGTTGTTTACCCTTCTAGACAAAAAATGGAATAATTTTTATCAAAAGGCTCCTGTTCTTTTCTGTATTACACATATATCCCATAGAAATAAAAACATTAACTAAAAAGAAAGTAAGTAATTATTTTATTCAAATTTAAATTAATAATAAAATGCCAAATTTTTAAAACAGTTTATCGTTATTAAATAACAAATCATATGTTTGTCAGTGATTGAAACATCTTAAATATGCACTAATTTTAAATCGCGCTAATGGAATATTTGGGCCATCAAAAACTAATTGAATATCCGATAACTGGTATTTTTAACAAGATATTTTTAATTTCCTTACAAATCAAAAAGCACTTTTTGCTAACGCACATTTAAACATAACTTAAGTATAAAAAAAGACTTTTGAGAAAATGCGAACTGGATACGAGTATTCTGTTTTGTTCCTTTACTTGGTGTGTACATAAATGTTATCTAGTTAGAAACCTGAGATCAAAATTGTAACGTAAAACTGTCTTTAATTTTCTGACGTTTCCTGTTATATCTAACGATCTTGTTCACGCGTTTGTCAGTCGAAAACTGGCTTTCAGTTCACCGATGCACTACATAGCTATACATATTTAGCCCGATACTTCGATACTGCATATCACACATGTTTACCCAAAAGTACATAACTCTACATGCAGAATTCCATGCCAATGAAACAGGAAGTGGGTCAAATTTGACTTGCAATATTTGATTCCCACGGGAAACCGGAATCGACAAAAGTAAACAACGGCTCGTAGAATTTATTATTTTTTATTTACTTTTATTGCAAAACTTGCGATGTGTTACACTCATTGAATTACAAAACTTACCACATATTTACTAATATTATGAAACTAAAGAGTAATGTAAGCTAAAGACTGGTCCTATTTGAAGAAATCAGTGTATGATTGCCTGACAGTGTGGCAAATGATCTATTTTACTTAGAAAACAAGGACCAACACGGGGAAAGATTATGATCTTATTTTTAAATTTTCGATGTGCCTAAACTTAATACAAAATAACTACCAACTGAAAACCATATGACCAAAATATGAATATTATAATAGTACATCGAAACGTATGACGAACGATTAATATGTGTAATTATTGAATTCACGTAATTGTTATTTAATTAAGATTCCGTGTTATAAAATTACTGCTGCGATTTTATAATATAATATCAATATGAACCTAAAAAATGTAACTGTTTTGTTTCTGTTTATTTATTTTATAAATTGTAATTTTGATTCTGATTCTGATTAGATCCATAATAAGTCTGTAGATCAATGAATTCTATGCATTGAAGATATTTAAAATAGACATCGGCGACTAAAAATGGGAGAAGAACATTATTTTAGCATTTTAAGATTTTTTGTCTATCCGTCTGTCTATGTCCTGACCTTGATTTACACTAAATCTAATGGTTTTTTATCAAAGAAATCACAGTAACACATTCAGGACATAGTGACCAAATAACTTAAAATCCTTATTACCCTTATTATGTTTGAACGTACAGGTCATCTTACATAAACATGTAAATCGTCACACCAAGTCCCCCTGCAAGGTAAGCAGATAGTATGGAGTACCAAGAAAAACTTCATATAAGTTTACCGGATCGGCAAGTAAATAATACAATAAATTTGTACAAGAGACTATTG
Organism: Calephelis nemesis; assembly: GCA_002245505.1. NCBI lineage: Eukaryota > Metazoa > Arthropoda > Insecta > Lepidoptera > Riodinidae > Calephelis > Calephelis nemesis. Next base: position 18,374 of record NJDD01001074.1, on the reverse strand, counting down.
ACAGTTATATTTTAATTCTTAAAGTCTGTTCTTAGAGTATGCTCTAGAAGAACATTGACAAAAATTGTTATCAATACACTGAAACTAGGTAGTTAATCTTTTATTATACTTAAGTATAAACGATTTCAAAGCATTTTTTTTGTTTGAAAGCAGCCTTGATCAAGATGATTCTTTGCTACGGATTATATTAGTGTCTTATCTAATTTTTATTTGTGGTTCTGATTTTTTTATTTTAGTGTAACCATTCCTGATTTCAAAACTTAATTTAGTTACAAATCCAATTTTGTTACTGCAAGCATATTAAAGGTTGCTTTTTAATAAATTGCAAAACTTTATTAAATTTAAATTGTATGGTAAAGCTTATAAGAAGATTTCATAATATGTTTAGAAGACATAAATGCTTGAGATTAATAATTGCACCTCATACCAATCTCTACAAATTAATTTTATATGTAACATTTATAAAAAAAGACAAGCTGTCTTAAGTAACTCAGCGGGAGTTACTTAAGACAGATCTTTTTGGTGAGTGGCCGAGTTCCGATCCGATGGTAGTTTTTAGAATTATATAGACGCGTCACAAGAATCTTTGTACAGATCCACGTTAATAAATGTATTTTAAAATTGAAATTTGAATTTGAAACATTAAAATGTTTTCTAATATAATCAAAGTTGACAACATTATTTGCTTATCGAAATATTACTTGAAAATGCTTACAATTAGACTGTTTATAAGCATTTCAAAATACAAACAAGAATTTGGATTGCGCATGTGTCCTATAAAGGAACATTTACCCGACATAAGTCTTGTTCATCGTAGAGAAAACTCGTAGTCAGACTGTTGGTCCGTAGAGAGCCACACGTAGCTCGGCTACGCTACTACGCGCTACGAACTTCGGTGCGCTACGGTAATTCGTAGTTATGAAAATGAACTGTGAAGTTTAAACTTTTATGAACTGTAGTGCGATGTGACTTGAATGATGTTGTTGGGGAAACTTTTGTTCTATATACATTTTGGACTTGTCTTCCATGTTGCTATATGTTTTAAGGATATTGGCGGTAAGAAAAAAATACATAATAACTTTTTTGTAATAACTCATTAGCTAGTAAATTAATTTTAGTCTAATAATTTAGAAATGAAATTTAATATAAATTTGACATAAATTTAATGACGAGTGTTAACAAAACTTATGAGCTTAAATTTAATTATTTTAATAGAAATTTGTAGCTAATCTACCTAAAATTAGAGGTTTCACAATAAAATAAAAAAAGTTTTATTTTATTTACTCAATTTTAGTAATAAACGTAGAAAATAAAAATAAATACACTGCGGTTAACTTTTATAGTAACAACAAACACTAACAGCAATTTTATTCAAATTTATTTATAACTATCACTAGCAATAGAAAGAGTGTTCAACGTCCAGTAAGCTTTACTTACTTTTGTCTTTTTTATTAAATTAAATTTGTTCAGTTGTGTGACGAACTTAATTCTCTACAATAAATTGATTGTCACGATTTTAATCTAAAGAACTTTTCAAAATAGTTTGCTTTGTTTTAGATACGTAATTCATCATAACAGAAATTAAATTTATTGATTTGCGGAATATCTTTGTCAAAACATTGTTACAAAGGTTAGCCGGTTTGGCTGGTAATAAATAAAAAACGCAACATTTATTGTTGTATATGACAAACACTGTCAAAAACAGATTACAATGGTAAAAATTTTGCATTGCACTTATTAAAACATTACAAAAATTAAACCAATAATACATTAAAATAGGAATCCAGTGATTACAACATAATAACTTAACAATTCATTTAAAAAAAAACTCAACTAATGCATTTTCTTTATGCAAATCTAATGCAATTTCTTTGCATTTCCATATATCAGTATTCTTTGTAAAGAATATGGTAAATTTACCATAAAGTGGTTGTAATGGATTACTTCTTTGTGTCCGCCATAAAATAAATGCCATTGAATAACTAAAAAATGGAATGTTAAATACTTTCAAGACCGTACTTTAAAATAAATGAACACTTTACAGAACACAGAATATAAAAATAAATAAATTTAAATATAAGAAACTATGTAATTATTAAATCTAAATTAAATGTTTATTATTTAGACTTTATTTAATTAACACACGTTACTTTATTAATAGAAATATAACTTAATGTCATCATACTATTTCCGTTTTGATAAGTTTAATGAAATCGTCACATTTTGAGTTTCATTCATTTATTTTACACCAGCAAAAATTTACATCTAAAACTTCCTCTTCAATCAGTTTATCTATTAACAAAGCCGCATCAAAATCCGTTTCCTAGTTTTAAAGATTTACGCATACTAAGGGACATAGAAAGCGACTTTGTTTTATACTACGTAGTGACGATAATCGCCATTTTTGTCTGTTGTTAGTTGTTAAAAATTGAAAATGTATACTTAATCAGTTTATGAATTTTTATAAATAGTCACTGACTCAACGTAGTTTATAGATAGCTAGCTGTTACCCGCGTGGTTAATAGTCCCACAGGAACATGTTTTCACAATTTTTTGCGTGAAGGAGTAATAAACAAACATACAAACTTTCGTATTTATAATATAAGTAGGATTAATTAAAAGTCTATTTGAAAATTCTTTATGCGACAGGCAATAGCATAAGTTGATACCTACAAACAATTCTAATAATACCTAACTACAAAGATGGATTGAATTAAAATTTAAAGTTATCGCTATCTCCTTTAATCGAAATTTAAAAAAAAGCGACAAAACATCTTTAATGCTGTCGAATTGAAGTGTATAATTCTACGGACATTACTTCTACACTGCAAACAGCCTTGATTAAAAACATCACAACTTATAATATCCGGGCTAATTTCTCTTACTTTTGTATTTAGCAAGTTGTCGCCTCTGTGCTCTAGCGGCATCAGTCTTGACTTCTAGAGAGCCCGGCTGCAAATAAAGTAATAAAGTAATAAAAAATTAGAAAATTTGTATTCTCAGTTTTAATAAAGATAACGTTGCCCGGGATTGGATATGTGCTCGGTTGGCGGTAGGCTTATCACCTATAACATTCATAAACTTAGTGTCTTCGGTTAGTTGTGAATGCTCGGTTGTCTGGCCTAAAGATACTTTTTGTAGTAACTTTAAGACGCAATATTACATTAAATGCCTCATATGGACCTCAATGATCTAAGAAGTAAATCATATAGTTTATATCTTCTATTATTATCTATTATCTATTATTATACATGTATAATAAATCTGTAGAAGTGTCAATTCTGTACATTGAAAATATTAAAAAAATTAATGGCAGGGGGTGTTACTGGATCGATACCAAACCTAAATATGTGATTTAAAAAAAATTTGTCTGTCTGTCATATATATGTTCATATATGACATATATATGTTCATATATAACATATAGATGTTCAGGCATCACGTGAAAACTAATTCAATGTTGATGAAACTTGGTACTATTATATCTTATTATCCTAGGCATAAAATTCGATATTTTTATCCTGGAAAAATTACGTAGAAAAAAAATCTTAATTTTTCAGTTTTATCACGCGGAGACCGACATCCGCCCGGACGGAGTCGCGGGCGGAAGCTAGTTTGTTATATTTTTTGTCAGTTTAGTATTAAATAAAAATAACGTAAAAACGATGCTTTTCAACGGAATAGAAAAATTACTTGATTTGAGGCTACGCCTATTTCAATCCACACTTTAAAGTGGGTTAACGGAACGTTCTTCCTTGCTATTCTTATTACATTTTTAATGAGTAACGACAAATTAAAAAAGACATTAGAACGTCTTTAAAAAAATATTAACATTTAATTCACAATACTGCTTTAGTTATCTAATACATAATAGAAAGTACTAGTTACACAATGCATAACTAAAGAACGGTTGAACTAATTTGGCTAAAAATTTGTAGGGAGGTCGCTTAGAACCAGAAGACGGACAAAGAATACTTTTATTTCCGTTAAACAGCGAGGTAACTAGGAAAAACAACATTTTAATTTTTCCTGAAGAAAACGAACGGGTAAAATGAAGTTCCCGAAAGAGTTAGTTATAATATATAGCTTAATCAGTATTAGTCTAGTGCTTCTAAGAATATACGCCATATGTTATTTACCAAGCAGCTCGTTAGAGGCAAGTACATTTATCACCAACACCGTGTAGTAGACACGGGCCAGTCACCACAAGAGTAAGCCTGGTTTTAGTCTTGTGTACTTGTTAGTACCACGGAATTACCTATTAATGTAATCAAAATGACATTTAAAAATAGGTTAATGGGAAGTTTAATATATTGTTTGTATAATTACGATCATAAAAACAAGATGATTCCTACAAAACAGTATTTCAATTCACATTTCAAAATAGGTTAACGGGAAGTTGAATATATTATTTGTTTAATTATAAAAACAAAACAATTCCTATAAGACACTGTTTCTATTCACATTGCAAAGTAGGTTATCGGAAAGTTGAATATATTGTTTGTATAATTATAATTATAAAAACAATGAAATTCCCATGAGACACAATTCCAATTCACACTGCAAAGTAGGTTAACGGGAAGTTGAATATATTATTTGTATAATTATAAAAACAACATTAAAAAAAAAGCATTTTCACGCCCATATCCGCAAAGGGGTAGGCAGAGGCACAACTATGGCACCCACGACTAGCCGCAGACACTAAATCCCACAATGTGATAGGTGGTAAACCTATCGCCAACCAGGCACATGTCCAATCCTGGGCAACATTTTTTTATTTAAAAAATTGGTAAAACCCAATTTTCTTTTTATTTTCCGACCCGGAATTCGAACCCGGGACCTCATGCAGTCAAGTCCAACTGAACCGCTAGAGCACAGCGGCGAAACATAAAACAATATAAAATAACACAATATAATATCTATAAGACGCAATTTCAATTCAAATCGCAAAGTAGGTTAACGGGAAGTAGAAAGTTTATTTCGCTAGTTCAATCGCCAGTTTGTAGCGATAACGCGACGCGAGCGGAGATAAGAAACGAAACACTGAGCTATCATCTATGTAGTCATGCCACGGAATACTAATTAGAAAGCTGATGTGGCACGTTATAATTTTAGCGTCTCATATATTCAGTTTTAATATAAGAAAATATTTGCTTGTACTAACTGATATATTGTCGCCTCGATGGTCTAGCGGTCTAGGTGTTGAACTTGACTGAATGAGGTCACGGGTTTGATTCCCGGGTCGGGCAATAAAAAGGAAAATTGGTTTTTCCAATTTTCTTATATAAAAAAATATTGCATATCCAATATATGTGCTCGATTGGCGATAGGCTTGCCACCTATCACATTGTGGGACTTATTGTCTTCGGGTAGTCTTGGGTGCCCTGGTTATGCTTCTGCCCACCTCTTTGGGGATATGGGCGTGAAGAAAATTTTTTTAACTGATATAAAAAAAACTTCGTGTTACATAAAATAATAAATTGATAATACTGGGTTAAATTGAAAAAATATAACAAACTGAAAAATTAAGCTTGGTACACTGCATACCTAATAAATAAAACTGTGCCACTTTCTTTTCAGTTGGAGAGAACTAAGTAATTATTCTCAAGTGATCACGACAAATAGTGTTTTAAAAAAATGTGCTCTTAAAAAACTTGTTATAAAACCACACCAATTTCATACAACGTAATTACTTGAAAATCATAACTTAGTACCCGCCGTCCGCAAAAAAAATATTCTTTTTTATTTTTGTGGTTAGACAGCGAACAAACACATAGCTTCCCTGGTGGTAAGAGGCGACCTCGGTCTAAAGTCGCCATAGAAAGAAAGAAAGAAAATTATTTATTAGCGGAAATATGTGTGTAAATGAGATGTTACAAAAATATTTAAATTTAACAATATATCCTACCATATTTTGGTGTGCAAATATTGTAACATTTATAAAAAATATTATTTAATAAGGTACATATGCCTTAACTTCTAAGCCAATTATTTTTATTTATAACTAGATTAATTATTTATTACCAAAACATTTAACAACTATAATTGAATTTAACCCTAACTACCGTAAACTACCACCGTTTCCAAACCTAGCCAGACAGGAGAAGAAACGGCATATATACATAGATGTTGTAGGTGCGATGGTGTCTGTTAGCCAGGTTTTTAGACCAATGATACAAGGCTACCCTCCCCACTATAACATGACCGAGTCATTATGTCGGAAGAGACAGTTAAGGCGGTGGATCCCTAGCCGGTCAACTTGCTATACAGCATTCATCCACTAACTCACTTACTTATTTTCTTAGTCAGTTGACTTAAAACGACATACCTATCCGATTCCAATTTCCAATTCACATAAAATCGAGATTTAATAGTAATAGTAAGTAGTACTGGTTTTTACTAGTAGCAACACAGATTCTTAAGTATACAGTTAAAATATTCATGGTCGGCACTTGGTGGAAACATAATGTTTATAGTTTTTACAGTACGCTTTATTATCGCTTTGTTAATATTTGGGTAAAAGCTTGTAATCAAGTGTATATTGGAAATGTTGATTTATTGTTAAAAAGTGCAAAGCATGTTGTTTAGGAAAAAAACATTGTACCTATATTTATGAATCACCTATTTCATTAGCACTTAGAAAGATTCCATTTAGGACTTTTAGTATAATACCAGCCATTTTCTACAGCTTTTAATAAGATTAATTTAAAGTATTACAATTTAGCACTTGTTTTGTACTTGGGATAAATTTCTACAAATTTCGAAGTGAGAATATTAGCTTAGACCTTGAGAGAAACGGATTGCGACCATTATAAAATGTGAATTTCATCAGTAACAATGAACTCATAAAAAAATCTTACACAGAATTTTTTATCTATAGGATCTTACTATCTATGTAAACGATAAGAAAGGTATAAAACATTTTGCTACAGGTGTTAAACCGCAGCAGTTCAAATGACTAGAGCATTCGTCGGTTTGAAACAAGTATGTGCAGGTTCAATATAGAGTTGATTTTTTTTCTATCTTTAAAATTTGTAGAAATGTATCCCAAACACAAGTGCTAAAACTAAAACACCTTGATAGAAACGAAAGTTATGATATGACATTTTTATCAATAGCAATGAACTCATCTAAGTTTATTAATAACAATGAGGAAAGATTTAATTGTTAGCATGTTTGGAAATTCGTAAGCCATTAGAAGTCGACATTTCGTAAACATAGGCCATATTTATTACTAGAAAAAAAGGAATTCCCACTAAAACTTCAATAATGTAACACAAGGTGTAAAAAGGTTAGCTATAAAAAGTCTTTCATTGGATGTGCTACGGAAACCATTAGTGATGGAAAAGTGTTCTACAATAATAAAAAATGTATTAATATCTACAAAAAATTCGTGAAACTATTTATCTGACTATTATATTTACGGCAATATACTATTTTTATACTTTTTTAAGTTGGTTGTAATAGTGACCATATTAAGATTTGATTGCTTGTTTGTTTTGAATAGGCTCCGAAAACACTGGACAGATTTAAAAAAAATACCGTTAAAAGCTGATATTATCCTTAACGACGATAGTCTATGTTCAGGTTATGAGCTTAAAGTATCAAAAAAGTATCAAAACAAAGAAATACCATTATGAGATTTTTTCAAAACCTCACCTATCAACCATTGTAACGTTTCGTACAGTCGGGTTCTTCTTGTAATGCCTTATTTTATTCACTTACTCATGAAGAAAACCACTTAAACATAACTACTACTTAAACTAATTGCAAATGAAAAAGGAAAGGCGTAGCAAAACTCACTTCGTGCATTAAACGTAACTGTTAAACGGACAGGCGATATAAACAATACTCCATGTAGTTTTTGCAGTACATTTATCATTCTCGGTGCTTGGTGGAACTCCATTATCAATTTGCAATTTTGAGATATAGGACATTTACATTAAAAAGTTAATTAACGCTTAACTTTACTAAGTTAAGGATATCTGTTTTTAAACTATACAGAATTAAATATTATCGCCTCTATTTTTAGTTTAGTGCTTTGGTGTTGGACTTCATTTCAAGAGGTCCTAGGTCCAAACCTCGGGTCGGGCAACAAAAAAATGCGGTTTTTCAATTTTCTAATCAAAACATCATTGCTCGGGGTTACATAATATGTGCCTGATTGGCGATAGGCTTTCCGCCTACCACATTTTAACACTTAGGGTCTTTGGCAAGTCTTGTCCTGGCTATGCCTCTACCTTAAGGATAGATACCTACATGGGCGTGAACATTAATTTTAATT
>NJDD01001074.1:0-10083 GCA_002245505.1 Calephelis nemesis | reverse complement strand
TTAAATGTAAAGTGGTTGAGCCTATAATCAGAGCATCCACAACTAGCCGGAGACAATAAGTCCCACAATGTGATAGGTAGCAAGCCTATCAACAACTGGGTACAAATCAATTCCCGGGCAATACTATTTTTATAAGAAAATTGAAAATATACATCTGTATATAAATACCTATACTTATAAAATAACATGTCCTGACTAACTGATTCATCAGCACTGAACAAAAACTGTTAGAGTTACAGTCATGGTATATGGTGAGTGAGGTCGTTTTATTGAATCGACACTACTAAGGACGGAATTTTGGAAATTTTTCATCTTAAGGGGTGAAACGGGGCTTGAAATTTTGTACAGAAGATCGTCATTTTATAAGTTAGAAAGATGACACTACTTTTAAGCTGCTTGTTAAAAATTATTTGATCCGTATTTAAGCATTTCTAAAATATCTAAGGGAGACCCCTAAGGGAGAGAAATAGGGATTGAAAGTTTGTATGGAAGACCGTCATTTTTAAGTTAGAAATATGAAACTTCATTTTTAAGCTTCTTGGTAAAATGAGTAGATACGTATTTAAGCGTTTCTACAAATTCTACCCCTAAGGAGGTGAAATAGAGATTGAGAGATTGTACCGAAGACCATCATTTTTAATTTAGAATCATAAAACTTTATTTCTGGGCTATTTATTAAAAATGATAAGAGACGTATTTAAGTGTTTCTGGTGTTTTTCCCTAAAGGGATTAAATAGGGTTTGAGAATTTGTTTGAAAGTCCTTATTAATGGGCTATAATCTATACTATAAAAATGAATTGCTAAATGTGTTGGTAAGCGCATAACTTCCGAGAGACTGAACCGATTTGGCTTATTTTTTTATTTTGTGTAAGTTATTGTCAGAAGAAGGTTCTTATGAAGAGAAAAACCGGGAACATTGCAGGGAAAATGGTAACAACATTGCTTTATTTTTCCCCAAACAAACTGAACGGGTGGAACGAAGTTCACCGGGACAGCTAGTCAGTAATATATTAACTACCACTTGGACAAAGCCACAGGTAACAACTATTACATTATAAAAGTGCTATAAGATAAAAGTTTGAACTAAGAAAAACCTGTTCCGCTTTCTAGAACCCATCTTACATTGAATACGATGTTTACGAGGATTTTTATTTTTTACCTATTCATGAATGAAACCACTTAAATAGAACTACTAAAGTAAACCAATTGCAAAGAAGGGAAAAATTGCATGCTACAAATAAAGCGGAAAGCCCGTTGTGGAGCGCTTTCGAGTTCTTATTTTTGCAGACTTTGTACAATTAACCTGCTCTATTTTAACAGCTGTTTTCCTGTATTGTAAGCTGAAATTCTAGCTCACATTCTACATAATACTTTGTTACATGAGTACATAGTAAAGTCTCTCAATTAAATTAAGAAAGTTTAAATTGCATTGAGAAATAACAAAATATTGAACATACATATAAAATCCTATAAATATATTGTCTATATTGTTGCCTCTGTGCTCTAGTGGTGCAGGTATTGGACTTGACTTGATTAGGTCCGAGGTTCGATTCCCGGGTCGGGCAACAAAAAGGAAATGTTTTTTTTAAATTTTCTAATAAAAATAACGTTGCACGGGATGGCATATGTGCCCGGTTGACGACAAGCTTGTCGTCTATCACATTGTGGGATATGGACTTAAAAGAAATGGAGAATTCTCGCTCACATTCTTCATAATACTTCGTTAGATAAATACCTAGTAAAGTCTTGAAATTAAAAAGGATTGTAATCGTATTATGAAATAATAGTTAATGAAATCACATTATTTCATTATTCATATTTTCAATTACAAAAATAGTCCAATGAAATGTTACATTTTTTAGGCCTAACCATGCGTTTTTTAGAGGACGCAAATTTTATTTTTTCGATGTGTAGGGGGGGTCAGTGTAAAGCTAAAACCAAGTTTGTGGGGTCGCCACCCTTGTCCCACGGCCGCCATCTTGAAAATAGGGGTTGAAACGGTTCTTATGATATATCTCTTAAACTATTTATTTTATAAAAAAAATTAGTAACATTTTTTGTTGCAAATTAAATTCTCTACAACTTTGGCCCAGTAACTTTCTATCGTAGAACTATAAATAAAAAAGTTATAAGCGAAAATTTTCAGAAATTCGAGACAAAAATTTATATTTTTCGATGTATCTTTTTTTTATCATTTTACGAAAAAAATATCTCAGACCGTTTTTGTAGATCGTTTCTTAAGGAACAACTTTTGTTTGCATCATTTTTTCATTAAGTCAATAGCTAAGGTTCTACAGCGCTCCGAAGTGAGTACTATTGTTTAGTACTCTTAATTATACCTATATTATACGTGTGTGTAAAATTATGAAAAATAGAAATATCATACGTGTTTTACCTATATTATACGTGTGTTTCTAATAATATGTCATCAGTTATTGTTTTTTTATATTTTGTTATTATATTTTTTTTATTATAAATTTTGCAACATTATCAATAATTAATTATTGACTCTTTTTCACTACATAACAGGATTTAACAATTATTGATTTTTCATTCTTTTGCAAATGCAAAGGAAACTGTGGAGCGATGTGTGGATGTCGAAAAGCAGGACTCAAATGTTCTGCAGTGTGCTTCCATTGTTCTGGAGAGACTTGCAGCAACTAAATATTCTCGGTAACGGCTATCAGATTTAAAATTATTGTAAAAATCAATAATTGCTACATCCTGTTATGAACTGAAAAAGAGTCAATAATTAATTATTAATAATGTTGCAAAATTTATAATAAAAAAATTATAATAACAAAATAAAAAAAAACAATAACTGATGACATATTATTAGTACACACGTATATTATAGGTAAAACACGTATGATATTTATATTTTTCATAATTTTTTTGTAGAATTTCTGAAGATTTTCGCTTATAACTTTTTTATTTATAGTTCTACGATACAAAGTTACTGCACCAAAGTTGTAGAGAATTTAATTTGCAAAAAAAAAAGTTTACAATTTTTTTTTCATAAAATAAATAGTTTAAGAGATATATCATAAGAACCGTTTCAACTCCTATTTTCAAGATGGCGGCCGTGGGACAAGGGTGGCGACCCCACAAACTTGGTTTTAGCTTTACACTGACCCTGAATAAAATTGCGTCCTCTAAAAAACGCAACCAAAATGTAACTTTTCAATGGACTAAAATAAAAGTGTTTTGAATCTGTGGTCTAGCTATCAGTCATCGAACTTGTCTTTTCTGATCCCCGGTCGGGCAATAGAAAAAAATAGAAAACACGTATTTTCATTTTTCTAAAAATAACGTTCACGATAAGCTTGTCGCCTATCATATTGTGGGATTTAGTGTCTTCGACTAGTCGTGGGTGCCCCTGGTTGTTTATCTGACTACCGCTTTTAGTATATGAGCGTGAAAATACTGTACTCTATATACTTCCGAATCAATATAAAGCAATGTAGATTGTATATTTAATAAGTAATTTAAGTCAGTAGCCACAACACAATGTTGTCCAAACGTTCTAGCATCTAGACATTTTGCTATTTTGCTATGCTGTTTAAACAAAGCGATGAATTGGACCAGTTTCTTGTTAAACTTAGAATGTATTCAGCTAAGTTGTGATTACAGTCAAGCCAGAACCGTTAACTTAGAGACACACACATACAGATACACACACATACATACAGACAGACACACACACACAAATGTACAAACATTGCAAAGTTATAATTAAATTTACCTTCATTTTGACAGTTATTTTTTCATTTACCATTAGATTATATTGGATAAACAGTATGATTACTAGAAAGATGAATTTTAACGGAGTCCAAAAAAATATCTATAAAAAGAGAGTCCTGTTAGATATACTATTATTCTGGAACGGCTTAACTAATTCAACTCAAAATTAATGTAGAGGTAGCTTAGAACCAGGAGATTGACGTATAATACTTTTTATCCCGTCCGACCGCGAGGAAGCTAGGTGAAACAATATTTCAATTTTTCCCATACAAACTTAACGGATGGAACGAAATCCGCTAAATAAAATAATATACATATTCCCAAATGAAGTTGAAATGCAAATTCTATATTTAATAAGTAATTTAAGTCAGTGGCCACAACACAATGTTGTCCAAACGTTCTAGCATCTAGACATTTTGCTATGCTGTTTACAACAAAGCGATGAATTGGACCAGTTCCTTGTTAAACTTAGAATGTATTCAGCTAAGTTGTGATTACAGTCTGGCTGCAGCACCGTTAACTTAGACTGACCATGATTAATAATATAATTTGAATTCAAAGGGAAATTTACATCAGGAAAGACGATTTAACTAACTGAATTATCCTCTTTAGCCTTTAAGCGTGACTATGTTGCTGTCATATAACGAGTGTAGTCGAAAGGTTAGAAAACACGCATGACATAACCTAACAATTATGAGGTTCGAGTTCGATTCCCGAAGTTCCTGTGTTTGACCGGCTCCTTTGCAGAATAATGGTCTATTCTGCTTTCATGCCAGGCAGCTTGTAAAAGGTAACTCATTGACCTATTAACTTGTGTATCTAATACTAATGATATATAAGACACGTGGAAATGCCAGGAAAGGAATTAAAAATTTCGCCATAGGATTTGAAATGCTCAAATGGTAATAGCAGTCGTCGGACAAAAGTGTGTAGGTTCAAATCTTGCATGGGCCAAAAAACAATCTTTATTTAGAGTTTGTAGAAATTTAACCCGAACACAGGGCAAAAATATTAGCACTTGCCCTGTAATTGGGTAAGTTAAAAATTAAAAATAAAACACATGAAGATACTTAAAGAACTTTAATAAGATGATAAAGGTACGAGTAGAAATTAAAACAAAATTCCGAAGTAGAATTAAAACATTCTACCAACTTACAAAATCTTTTTTTTATTCTTTTTTTATGATATTGGAAGGCAAACAAGCAGACGGACTTCCTGATGTCAAGAAACAACCGCTGCCTAGAGACACCAAAGGTGGTAATGGTGCGTTGCCAACCTGAGGCCGGGATGTTAGGCCTCGAGCAAAAGTCAGTTTACCGGCTACCTTACCCTCCAACCGGAACACGTCAACAGCAAGCATTGATGTTATGGCGGCAGGAATAGGTAAGACGGTGGTACCAATCTGGTCGAGTCGCTGCGAAACTCTACCACCTAGTAAGATGTCACGGTGTTAGTGACGGTGAGCCTATGCTTGCCTTTTACGAGCTACCGGGCAGGAAGGCAGATGGTCTATTCTACAAAGGAGCCCGGACCAACACGAGGAAAAGTACTATACCTAAAAGATAAGTTTTTCAGTTTTAATACTTTTTTTCAAATTACTTTTGTAGTGTCGAAAATAGTGTTTTGTCGCTTAATACGTTTACTTTAGAGCGCAATATTTCGTAGTAATCATGGAACGTTGGAGTGCGGCGATTGGCTCTTCTAGCTGACTGAGTATGGGGCCTTAACAACACCCTCGGATAAAACCCGAGCGATTAGATCGCGAAATGTCAACCTAGGTCTCCCCGAGTACCTATAACCATTATTCATCCAAATTTGCTTTGTATATCTTTTTTGTCAATCTTTCCACAATACCGAAGTAACGGAGCCCTTTCTCAATTTAACGCCAACTGTGTCAAAATGAGAAACGGCAAGCTTTCTTTCAATCTCACTCTTTCTCGGATCTCATTGTTACAAATGGTGTCCGCGATATTGCGTCGATTTTAGTAGCTTTCATACCGATCGAAATTATCCTACTCATCTCTCGCTTCAGTGTGATCTAACATCACCTGCATTTTTCTCCATCGAATGTAGTCCATTGTAGAAAAATCCTACTAATATTATAACTGCGAAAGTTTGTAAGGATGTGTGTATGTTTGTTACTCTTTCAAGCTCGAATAGCTGAACAGATATGTCTGAACTTTGTAACACATATAGATTGTGACCTGGATTAACAAATAGACTACTTTTAATATCGATAACACAACGGGTTCCTATGAAAACGCGGGCGAAGCCGCAGGTAACAGCTAGTGAATGTATATTTTTTATTTACCGCCATAACACTATGATTACTTGACCGCAACTCAACCATTCACGCAAAACATTAATATATTTTGTAATGCGATCATGCATTCATTATAATATTAATAATATGTTCAAAATGCATATTTGAATTTTATATTCATGTTTTCAATGCAAATTGTTTTAAAATTTATTAATGAACAATGTACTGATAAACATTTTAATAATTTTACATATATTATAATTATTGTGATTGACTGGTTGGAGATGTAGTTGCCTGTTTTGAATATAACTTTTATAGTCTTAAATTTATCATTACGATTATTGTATTCAAAAAGAAAAAGACACGCTCATTAGTGTTCGTTGTCTTGGAGAAAAGAAATTACATGGTTGTAAGAAATGATGCCTTACAATTAATGCGTTACGTAGAAATAAAGCGTTGCCAATACGAGTCTAGAGGGTTAAAACTTTTGCACAAATAGACTACCTCGTCTCCAAACCGAAACTGGACAATGAAAACATAGAGTAACCCTAGCGTCATTGCTATGGTTCGAATTGTAGATAACACTGTAGTACTCGTATCACAGTTTGTTTATCATCAGAATGTTGTGGTGTGAAACTGGTCGACTCAATACTTTATGTAACACAAAGTGTATTTCACATAAGGTGTATTGCGGAAAAGTACAAGTGTTATTGAAGTTATACTTCTTTTGGCGCGTTAGGAAAAAATGATGAGAGTAAACTTTTACGATGCGCGCGCACACCGTCACGAAGAACCGACATGATGAAGTTAGCTATAGATAACATTTTAGTTTTTATTAAATATTAAATAAACTTTATTTAACTAAATAATGCATTAAAATAAAACTTTTAATGCATTAAATACCTTTTTTCTATGGTTAGTGTCATTTTGTCTACAAATGTAAAATAAGGCAAAAGATAACATTTTTAAAAAAGATTTTTATCTTAATACGCCGAAGAAGTATAACTTCTAACTCGTGCACATAAGTACACACACAATTTTTTTTAAAGAGTTTGAAGAGTATGATTTGTCGATGGTACTATTATGCCCTACAATGTGATATGTGGCTATCTTAATATAAGTGGGTGCTTATATAATCCCAGACAATGCTAGTTTACTAAAAAAAAAATACGATAGTTTTGATTTACCCGATTTGATAATAGAAATTAAGACCTAATTGAGACAATGCCTACACCATACCATTAAAGACCACCATCATAAGACCACGTTTTATTGATCATTATAAAATAGCGAAATCTGCACTACAAAGATAAATCTTAAAATAAAAAAATGGTACATGCAGTTCGTGCTTTATAAACTCATAATTAATATTTTTTTCGTTTGAGCATAAATCTTAGATGTGTTAAAAATATGTCGAACACGAAAACAGTACAGTACGAAAACAAAAGAAAAAGGTACGTTCACGCCCCAAAGAGGTAGGCAGAGGCGGCAGAACCCAGGCTTTCACGACTAGCTGAAGACAATAAGCCCACAATGCGAAGGGTGGCAAGCCATTCAACCGGGTCCATATTCAATCCCGGGCAACATTATTTTTGTAAGAAAATTGCAAATACACATTTTCTTTTTCTGTTGTCCGACGCGGAAATCGAATCCGAGACTTCATAAAGTCAAGTCCGACGCCGGACCGCTACACCATAGAGGCGATATTATAAGATAGAACTAAAGATTAACTTTATTTAAACTATGGCTATTATAAAATCTAATTTTCTTCTGAAACAACGAACTCATTTTACCGTAATATGAGTAGAGAACTTTGTAACGACGGTACATAATTGACATAATAGAAGAGAAAGGATTAAAAAAGGCATAGTTCATTCCTTAGTAGTTTATTTGTACATATATTTAAGTATACATTATCGCCTCTGTGGTCTAGCGGTTCAGTTGTTAGACTTGACTGCATGAGGTCCCGGGTTCGAATTCCGGGTCGGGCAATAAATAGAAAATTGGGTTTTTCCAATTTTCTAAAAAAAATGTTGCTCTTGATTGGAAATTTGCCCGGTTGGCGATAGCCTTGCCACCTATCACTGTGTGGGATTTAGTGTCTTCGGCTAGTCGTGGGTACATTGGTTGTGCCACTGCCTACTCTTTCGGAGATTAAGGCGTGAAGATGTATTTTTTTATATTATACTAGCTGTTGCCCGCGGCGTTGCCAGCGTGATTAATGGTCATTAATGGTCATACATTTTTTTCGGGACAAAAACTATCCGATGTTTTAATTCACATACCTTCTATAAGTGTGCCGAATTTCAAGAAAATCGGTTTAGCAGTATTTGCGTGAAAGAGAAACAAACGCATAAATTTTCGCATTTATAATATTAATACGTGATGCCAAAACTTTGGACCCAGGACGCAGCAGCATAAAATTTGGCACACTTATAGTTTATGTCTAGGAGAAGTGCAGGACTCTAATATTTTTTAATAATAATGCTTACAAAGTACATTAAATCAATAAATAAAACATTACCCACACTACCATGCATTTGACACACACACAAACATATATTTTGATAATAACGATAAAAGATCACAGATGGCGCACTAAAAAGTTTGGAAGCAAAGTTGGTTTTGAGAAATGAAGATTTCGTTCTTATTAACAAGATATTAAAATTTATTTTGGAATTTCAACCAACGGGCGACCACTAATAATTATAAATGTAAGACAAAGACCGCGGTTTCAAAGACAATATAGTGAAACCTAACAAAGTTTGTTTGTTGCAAATGTATCTATCTAGAAAGAAACAAAACATTTTTAGTGCTATCGGATTAGTCTGTACTAGCTACCGCCCGCGACTCCGTCCGCGCGGATGTCGGTTTCCGCGTGATAAAACTGAAAAATAAAGATTCATTTTTTTCTACGTATTTTTCCAGGATAAAAAGTATTCCATTTTATGCCCCGGATAATAAGGTATAATTATACCAAGTTTCATCGAAATCATCAATTAACGTGATGCCTGAACATACAGATAGACAGACAGACAACATTTTTTTAATCACATATTTGGGTTTGGTATCGATCCAGTAACACCCCATGCTATTTATTTTTTCAATTTTTTTTTTATGTACAGAATTGACCCTTCTACAGATTCATTATACGTATAGATACGATATTTCTACAGACATTACACCATTACTAGGAAGAAGTTTACAAAAAACATAACAATTGGACATATTCAAATTAAAAGAGATGTCTAAAATGTCCTTTTTCTATTATTTTTGTTTCATTAGAAATAGATGGCATGCATCTGAAATAAGTTTAGTTTTTTAAAAGTTAAATCATTAAAATTATCACCAAAAACAGAAAAAAATTAGAAGCATTTTGTTTATCAATTTCGAGTATTTTCTTTGAAGTATAGTTAAAACATACTTTTACGTTTTCACTAGCTGACCCAGCAAACGTCGTTCTGCTAGTTTTTCTATGTGATTTTAGTCAAAAAATTGGGATGAGTCATCCTTATCTTTTAGGGGTATGAAAAATAGATGTTGGCCGATTCTCAGACCTACTCAATATGCTCACAAAATTTCATGAGAATCGGTCAAGCCATTTCGGAGAGGTACGGGAACGAACATTGTGACACGAGAATTTTATATATAAGATAATGAAGAAGTAGAACAAATTTGACAGCCATTTTAAAGTGACAATAAAAAATATAAAAGAAAAAACAAAGTCGAAGACAATTTAAAAATACAGCCATATAAAAAGTTAACGAGTATTGTTATATTGTTGTTTTTGGGTATTTTACATAACAACTGCTGTAAAAGAAACACTTTTCAACATTTTTGGATATCCGTGGGCGTCTAAGAAAGCTTACCACGCCTGTTCACTTCCTCATAATTATCTATATTATATAATATAATATCTTAAAATATCTTTAAATATCCCCCGTGTTGGTCCGGGTTCCTTTGTAGAATAGACCATCTACCTTTCTTACCAGGCAGCTCGTTAAAGGCGACCATAGGCTCACCGTCACTAACACCGTGACATCTGACTAGGTGGGAAGAGTTTAGCAGCGACTCG
>NJDD01001073.1:24401-47324 GCA_002245505.1 Calephelis nemesis | reverse complement strand
CGCACGATTGGAGTTTACTCCTTACGAAATGTATCTTACAGCACACATGTCTCCTACAGCAGATTTAGTTATGTTAATTCTTTTTAAATTAGTATCATTGCAGACATTAGAAGTGTGATCGAAATAGTCAGTATTTTGATAGCTAGTGACTCCTCTTGCACGGAGACTACGAAGTATCGCGCAGGAGGAGATCCCGAGAATGAGATACGCTGTGTAATGTATTCCATCTCATTCTTTTACACATTCAATCCTACAGATATACATGTTCGTCTCTTTCTACGTAACGCCTCAACTTTTCGTGTTACACTTGATTTTACTCCTCATAAAATTTCAGTACCGGGCCTTATAACTCAAATCGTTTCTTAAGGAGTATACTCCAAAAACATTTACCTTCATAAATTTAGCACTTGTGCTTCGCACTGTACACCGAGAAGTAGGGAAGGGAATGGTAGGTGATGGGTTATCCTCGTTTTCTGGGCATTCTATCTCAATACTCCTTTAGTACCACGATGCTTAGAAGAATATAAGCAACTGCTTTGCCAACGCACTGTTATCGCTTTTGGTCTCTATAAGTTAAATGTATGTTACCGTTTGCTTGTTTGTTCTTACTTTCACATTTAATATTATCTTTAATCCACAGGCTTAAATCACCAATAAATGTTTCAAAAAATAACGAAACTGTTATTAATATTAAATCTTATAGATGTAGTCAACTAATTACAGAACGTAGGTTTGACGGAATTGAAAAAAAATACATAACAAGAAAAAAAGACCGATCGGTCACTGCAGAATGCGGCCTGTATCTTCAAACAACACTTTGGGATGAGAATAACTTGAGTAAGGTGTCCAAAGTTACTTTAAGTTTATATCTATAATACGATTCTAGCATTCTATCGAATTAGATTCCAATCACCATAATTTAAAAGAAGTTAAACTGAACAAAAACTACCTCTAACTGCAAATTAGTTTCCCATTTATAATGCAGTAGGTATACCTAGTAGGTATGAATCACTATTTTGAATGGCGGTGCTTTTTTGTGTCATTAAAGAACATCAGACACAGTAGGCAAACAAGTAGACAGATTTCCTGATGGTAAGAAATTCACGCCGGCTAAAAACACCAAAGGCGGTCACCGTGCGTTGCCAACCTGAGGCCGGGATGATAGACCTCCAATCCGGAACACGTCATGATTTATACAGGAATAGGTAAGGCGGTGGTACCAATCCGGGTGAGTCGCTGCGAAACTCTACCTCCTAGTAAAAAGTAGTAAAAAGAGTATAAAACAAAGTCGTTTCCTCTGTCCCTATGTCCCTTTGTATGCTTAAATCTTTAAAAATACGTAACGGATTTTGATGCGGTTTTTTAATAGATAAAGTGATTGAAGAGGAAGGTTTGTATGTATACTAGCTTACCCAGCAAACTTCGTATCGCTTGACATTAATGCTTAGACAGTAGCGCAGTCTGTCGGATCCGATATGAAACATTCTAAAATCAACAACTACTTATTATTAAAAAATTAATTAAAAAAACATTTTCCAGTGGACCAAATTGTTAATCTAAACCATTCTCGAATTCCCTAGAACACATACAAAAAGTTTCATCGACATTGTTCCAGTCGTCTAGAAGGAGTTCAGTGACATACACACTCACAGAAGAATTATATACATATATAAAGATTTCATAACCGTGCCATGCCGAGGCTGGCCGCTAGTAATATAGTATACATGGTTACTAAAGACTGACAAAGTTTTATATCGCCAGTAAACAAAGAAAATGGGAATTACGTATACAAACAAAAAAAAAACTAAATTGAAACTGATATTTAAAACACAGAAGTTATTTGCGTAAGATAACATCATCATCTTTTTTTAATGCTAATTGTTTAAAAAATGTTTTGTTTTCATGCATATTAAATAGGTACTGGCTTATTCGCGCACATTTAAATATATGAATATACTTAAATTACAAATTTCATAAAATAAAATAAAATATATTTAAATTACAAATTTCATAAAATAAAATAAAAGTATCTTCACGCCCATATCCCCGAAGAGGTAGGCAGAGGCACAACCAGGGCAACCACGACTAGCCGAAGATACTAAGTCGCTTAATGTGATAGGTGGCAAGCCTATCGCCAACCGGGCACGTTTCCAATCCCGACCAACTTTTTTGTATTAGAAAATTGGAAAAATCCAATTTTCTTTTTGATGGCCGACCCGGGATTCGAACCCGAGACCTCATGCAGTCAAGTCCAACACCGGACCGCTCGACCACAGAGGCGACCATAAAATATTTTTAAGAAAAAGCAATGAGATTTGTATTGCATATCTATCTGTATATTACATATAACATCAACTGTTGTTCGTTGATCTCGCTAAAACCCGAGAACGGCTTAACCGATTTGTGTAATTTTGATAATACGCGACGGTTTAAGTTTAAAATCATTCATTAAGAAAGCTAGTCATGTCATAAAATCTGCATTACAATATTTTACTATATATTAATTTTAAATAACGTTACAATATTAATTTTATATAATATTACAATAGAATTGTTTTCAGAAACTTCTCATATGGATAATGTTAAGTGGCCGGTGGAGATACCTAAGGTGGTAATGGTGCGTTGCCAACCTGAGGCCAGGATGTTAGGCCCGAGCAAAAGTATAGTTACCGGCTACCTTACCCTTTGAACCGGAACACGACATGACGTTATGGCGGCAGGAATAGGTAAGGCGGTGGTACCAATTCGGGCGAGTCGCTGTGAAACTCTACCACCTAGTCAGATGTCACAGTGTTAGTGACTTTAAGCCTATGCTCGCCTTTTACGGGCGGTCTGGCAAGAAGGCAGATAGTCTATTCTGCAAAGGAGCCCGGACCAACACGGTAATCTGCAAAGTGCAATCTTTAAACGAAAGGAACGTTAAACAAATTCGCCTAATTTTAACATAATTGTACCAAATAAAGTAACTGTTCTGATAAAGCTATCATTTATTTAAGCGACTGTCTCATTACTGTAATCTAAAATTTTATGTATCTTTAAACTCGCGCAACATTTACAATATTTACTAATAAGTGAAACATACATTAATAATTAGCTGTTAACCCTCAACTACGTCGGATTAAAACAGATTTTCATACAAACTTTCATACCCTTTAAAAAAACTTAGGGGTTGATTTTTGTATAAAATTTCAACAAAATTAGTTCAGCTGTTTAGCTATGAAAGCGTAACAGTCAAACTTTCGCATTTATAACCGCTGAAATTTAATATCCATAGTTACAGAATACAATTTTTTTATTGGATTCGACAATCATTTGAAAAACAAATAATTGAACTACTCAAAGGAGTAGGCTTTGTATTAGTTGTTATCTAGATAAAACTGCTGGGCCAAATTTAATAGAATTGTTTAATAAAAGCAAGAAAGTAGGAGCATAGATATTTTCAATAGTAAAAAATACAAGGATTTAATACCACGCCAGGAAAGTCGTGGTACACTGTTTTGAACGATACTTTTTAAAAATTGTAAAGAATTCTTATAGAAATATCCAAAACTACTTATAGCTGTACTTACTGTACACTAAAAACTTAATACCGCTTATTAGATTTGTACTTTTTTGCGACATTTTAATACTTATTCTGCAACTAACTGTTACTCGCGGTTTTGCTCGCGTGGCAGTTAATATGTTTATTGATGTTGTTGTATCTTCACGCCCATATCCCCGAAGAGGTAGGCAGAGGCATAACCAGGGCAGCGACGACTAGCCGAAGACACTAATGCCCGATTTCACCAAGAGCCCCTATACTTTAGGGGACCTTTTAACGTTACTTACGGGACTGTTTCAATACAAAACCGTCCCCTAAAACACGTTAAAAGGTCCCCTAAATATAGGGGCTCTTGGTGAAATCGGGCATAAGTCTCACAATGTGAAAGGTGGCAAGCCTATCGCCAACCGGGCACATATCCACTCCCGAGCAACATTTTTTTTATTAGAAAATTGGAAAAACCCAATTTTCTTTTTGTTGCCCGACCCGGGATTCGAACCTGGGACCTCATGCAGTCAAGTCCAACAACTGAACCGCTAGACCACAGAGGCTACACAGACCACAGACCCTATTTCAGCCCCCTAGAAGTTGTAGAGTTTCCATAAAGGCCTAAATAAGTAAGTATCTACTTATTTTTAACTAGCAGTTTCACGCAGCTTCGCCTGCGTAACTTGGCTTCTACTATACCGATTTGGATGAAACAAAGCTTATGTCACTCGTGGATAATGTAGCTTTCGAATGGTGAAAGAATTTTTAAAATCGGTCCAGTAGTTTTTGAGCCTATTCATTACAACCAAACAAACAAACAAAGTTTTCCTCTTTATAATGTTAGTATGATTAGTATGATAAGTAGCACAAAAATACAATTTCATGTTTCTAACTTAAAAATGATGGTCTTCCATACAAACTTTCAAGCCCTTAGGATTGGGTTTTCGGTCAGTCAGGACATGTTATTTTATAAGTATAGACAAGGGCGAAAATCTATGGAACAAATATGCTTACGAAAATCGGTGGATACTCTTGGGCTAAAAGTAGAGTTATTAAACCAACTTTGTTTTACACACGTAGATGATAAAACTAACTACAAAAAACAATTTGTTTAAACAATTTATTCTGTTTGCCTATTGGTTAGGCGTCGTGACTCGCCCAGACAATAGACGGGTTGTCACGTTTGTGGCAGACTCTAAGCTCATGCCTCGTGAAAGTTGTCTCGTACGTGTCTGTGTGTATGTCTGTTTAGCACTGTATCGGTGTGTGATTACTGGTATTGTCGAAACATGACCTAAGATTAAATAACAATGATGTGACAAATGTTTTGAACTGCACGGACTGAGTATTATACCATCACAGTATTATTTGATATCCACAAGCGGCACATATTACTGATCTTCTAGATTCTTGACCTAACTTTTTGCTAAAAGTTTTATTACCAAGAATCTTCCATGACTTAAAAACAGTATGAACTGAGAAATACTATTTAAATAAAATAAACAAATCAATTTTGGAAGATACTCAGTTGTTTAAAAAGATACGTCTCAACCCATGAACCGATTAAAACTAAAGTTGTTTATTAAAAGGGTTTTTCTAACCCTGATTCTTCCACGAGACATCTAAAGACCTTACTACGCGAAAATACGAATGAAGTCACTGGCAACAGACTGTACTGTAATATGAACATTTTCAATAATCGATAATATAAAAATGAATCGCTAAATGTGTTGGTAAGCGCATAACTTCCGAAAGACTGGATGGATTTGGCTAATTATTTTTTTATCGTTTTAGTTATTATCAGGTGAAGGTTCTTATGAAGAGAAAAACCGGGAAAGTTGCAGGGAAAAAGGGAAAAATAATACTTCATTATCTCCCAACTTGACAGGGTGGAACGAAGCTCGCCGGGACAGCTAGTAAGTGATAAAATCCTACTAGGTACGATGTCACTAAGAACTATCTGCTATCTGTGATAAACTGAACATTTAAATGTCTGCATTTCCGGGACTGGGTGTTTAATAAATTAGTTCTGGTAACTATTTAAGTACTTCTAAGTATTAGTATCGTTAACTAACACCCATAACACAAGCACTTATCTCGATTACGTCAGCTTTCAATATTTAATTTAATAATTTCAATAAATCCGCATCGAAAGCGGTCTATTCGTTTAAAATATATGATTCCTCATACGGACATACACACAGACACCTCAGACTAATAACCCCATTTTTCATCGGAGTTTAAATGATGATACATTCATACAAAATAATGATGGAACAGGAACGCACGTGAACTAAACTGTAGTCTTTTTTCTTTCTTTAAGTTTTGGCCTTCACGTTAGTTTTTTGCCATTCGTCAAGTAGAAATTTGCATCGAATTTTATATCAATTCTGATCAATTATAATTAGTCATCAGTCATAAGTCGTCAGTAAGTCATGTCTGGCTCTTGGGTAAAGCGGCGGCCTTATTACACAAGCTCATGCAATGAGATTTGGCGGCAACGAGGAAATACACGATACGCTTATTTCTTCATGATTATTTCATTTGTGCACTTTCACTGAACAAAATTATACAAAATGCCACCAAAATTGACTAATTTCACACGAAATTCAATAATTATGAAAAAACTTCGACCATCTTTTCTCTCGATGGCGCCAAAAACCCTAAACTTTAGTCGTAAGCTACAAAATTGCTGGTTAAATATAAAATAATTGCTATCGTTTTATGCGAGCATGCACGCTGAGGAAGTCTTTTATAGCACACGACGGGAGAACAATGTTTCGTTGTTTAAATAACTTAGTTTTCACATTAAATATGTATTATCATCTAAGATAAACACTTCATTGTCACTACATAGTAGGTATAAAACAAAGTCGCTTCCTCTGTCCCTATGTCCCATTGTATGCTTAATCTTTCAAACTACCCAACGGATTTTGATGCGTTTTTTTAAATAGATAAAGTGATTGAAAAGGAAGATTTTTAAGATTGTGTACGATAGCGCAATAAATGAATATTATATTCTGATACATAAATAATAATACTTTCATACTGATAATTAAAGCAATTCATGCAAAATTATTCACTAACCATTCGAAATTATCTAAATACACAACGTTAATATTCAAGTTTTCACTTCTGCCGGCACTCCCGGAGTGCAACACATCGTTTTCTAGTTTACAAGTTGTATATGCATTAAGCCGCGCGTTGCGAGCTGTAAAAATACGTTATTTATAAGATATTAAATAAAAATCGTGTTGCATTAGATAGTATTAATGAAATTATAGTGAAATCAATAAAAAAACGCTTTTTTTTAAAAACTCATCATAATTCCAACAATTCCAACACGAAATTCCGACTACGAATTATGTAAGTATGTCTATCAGGTACATAATCTATGGTCGCATTTTTCGTTACGCTGTCAATTACACGATGTTTACAGATTTAAGGAACCTACCCATTCATTATACAAATTATCTTTTTAAGTTGTACGTCAGTCAGTGCCTTTCTAACTCATGTAAAAAAATGTATAGGTAGTATTCTGTTGGCATTAGGTTTCTGACTGTACCAAGACATCAAATCAGTCGATACTTTTTTATGATAATGGAAGGCAAACAAGCAGACGGATTTCCTGATGGTAAGAAATTCCCGCCGCCTAGAGACACCAAAGGTGGTAATGGTGCGTTGCCAACCTGAATCCGGGATGTTAGGCCTCCAGCAAAAGTAAGTTTAGCGACTTCCTTACCCAAACCGGAACACGTCAACGGCAAGCGCTGACGTTATGGCGGCAGGAATATGTAAAGCGGTGGTACCAATCCGGGCGAGTCGCTTGATACACTACCCTGTAAAATGTCAATACTGTATTTTACCCATCCCTTTGCATTTTTAGAGTTAGTGTTTGTCGAGGTATAATTGTATTTAACACGATATCAATAGCTTGTCCCTCTTTTATGGTCATCAGAGTTCAGGAAAGTGGGACACGGAGATCACTGATCGTTCTGGGAAAGAAATCTTTCGCCCTCGATATGGTGGTCGGCACTCGGAAATGTCGCAGCTAGTCCGTATCGTATATTACATGTTAGGTATATACATACCTACATTTTTTTTTGTTTATCTGCTATCAGATCCAAACTATAAGCAGATTTGTTCTATGTCTTTATAAAATTGCAAGGAGCTCCTCAGCAAGAGACACCTCATCCTTCACCATCTGTCACCAATTATATCGTGTCGCTTCAGTCGTTTAGTGAAGGAGATGGTTGCCAACGCAATAGCCAAATCATTTGGCTGGTTTTCCAGCCGAGTTTTAATTTCTGCCATATTAGTTTTAACTCCTCCTTAACTGTTGTTATTTTCAGGGCTTCGTGGATCTCTGTGTTGGTGATGAACCATGGTGCATTGGAAATGGTTCTTAGGATACCATTTTGCAGTCTGTGCATTATGTTTAAATTTGAGTCGAAAGCACTTCCCCACAGTTGTGCACCGTACATCCTTATTGGCTTCAGGATCATATTAGCAGTTTATTGTCGATATACCTACATAACGTAACATATATGTATATATGTAACATCTTCATAGTAATGCATTATCCTAAAAACAACTGATTTACTATACTGGAACGCTCGTCAGCTCTAAACAGCTACACAGCATAGGTTTGGAAAATGTGGTAGATTACGGTGGACAGGGTTAAATTTAATTATAGTTTTAAAATGTTAGTTTATAAATAATTAAAATAGTTATAAACATTAATATTTGGCTTAAAAGTTAAAGCATATGTTATTAAATGATTTTTTATAAATTTTAAAATATTTGCACACCAAAATATAGTAGAATATGTTTATATACCTAAATATTTTTATAACATCTCATTTACACACATGTTCCGCAAATAAATAATTTTCTTTCTTTCTTTCAGATTTGCAAATTTAAGTTGGTATGAGACGATGTGTAGGTATTTTTAGATTTTCAAACATCTTCTACACGAGTTTTCTATAATTTTAAATACAGTTTAATTTCACAGGAATTGCCGAAAGGCAAATAAAACTGTAGAAATAAGAATGAATGTTACCTAATTACCAGAGGCAAAATTAGAAAAGAAAAAATGTATGTTCCATTTTTATGCCAAAATTGCTAAACTGATTTTGATATTTCAAAAAAATATAAATACATATAACTTTGGAGAAGGACGTGGCCATTTTTTATCTCAAAATTTCAAAGGATAGCGGATTTGAGAGTTAAATATTAATTAAGACTACGCGAGCGAAACCGCCGGTAGCAACTAGTGTTCAATAAAGTAACTATCTACCTAACTAACTAACTGTTACTTTAAAAACATTTAAAGTTACTCCTAATAACAATAATAGTAACTATGCTAGTAAGATTCCAGTCGCGGTCCAGCCATTTTAAATATTATCTAAATAAATAGACAGATAAAAACTTCACTAATGGTTATTTCACCATTTTTTATCATAAATTCCGTGATAAATGAAAATAATAAATGTACATTAAGATAGATAACCTCCCACGTATATAAACATTTGTTATATAGTACTTACTACTATATAAATTATGTGCTTCAGCTTTACACTTTTTACTCTGTTTAACACTTTGTACTTTTATTTTAAAACTGGCTCACCTAATCTAAATTTAAGCGAAACTTATAAATTATGTAATAACAACTATATATAGATATCTTTAAAATACATTCGGATTTCCGAAGCTTGACGAATATAGCCGAAGCGCATAATTTAAATAGAACTACTATACATAGATTGACATTACAAACTCTTTAATTTTAAAGTTTTTCAGCTCTCTTGTGGGAACTCGTTAAAGATCTTAGAATAAAAAGTAACCTTAACTTAAGAGAAGTTTAATCAATCTTTATATTTATATTTTTTGTGTGCGTGTGTCATTGAATTCCTCCTAGACGCCTGGAACGGTTTTGATGAATTTTTTTGTGAATTTGAGAATGGTTTAGGTTCACAATTTGGTCTACTGAAAAATGTTTTTTTTTTTTAAATAAATTTCTTATTTGTCCGGCAGACTGCGCTACAATCGGAGCGTCAAATATTAAGTAGTAGCTGTTAATGTTAAGCGATACGAAGTTTGCTGGGTCAGCTAGTACCTATAAAAAATCATTACAATCGATCGAACAAACACACTTTTTTGCTTGTATGTGTGTTGTTATTTTTATGCAAGTATTTTGTTTACACCCACAAACATTTTGACAAATCACTACATAGTATAAAACCAGTTGCTTCCTTTGTCCCTCTGTCCCTTTGTATGCTTAAATCTTTAAAACTACGCAACGGATATTGGTTTTTTTTTAACAGATATACGGCTAATATTAATAATCAATCCTAATCCAAAACTTGCTGTCTAAGATTGATATTTTGATCCATTTTTATGATATCGCTTGCCAACAACATATCTGTGGACAGGATGAATATGGCAAATAGGTATAGGATAGGCCGGCGGATAAGCAGCTATCTAGATTGCCTGAAATCCATCTTTAGAGAAATATTATTAAAATTGGCCGATAGTGATTGAAGAGGAAGGTCTATATGTATTGTTCATAACCGTGCGAAGCCGGGGCGGGCCGCTAGTAAACTATAACTGGTGGATGTTGGATGATGAGAGTATTACGCGCCACGTTGTGCAACGAAAGTTACACCCACCGAGGGCCGAACTCGGAGCTATCGCAGTCGCTGGGCTATAATCACAGGCCCCGTTCACCATTCGCCGTTGTTAGAGTGGTAGGAGCACGAATTTGACGCTAATCTGTGAAATACCCGACAGGGGTACTTGTATAATTGTAGATTATAAAGTGCTAGTCTGTAGTAAGTGATTTGGAAATTTAAAACGTCATAGCTTCCGCGCTACCAACATTAAGCGTTGTGACATAGAGCTTGTTTTTCCCCGTGTTGGTCCGGGCTTCTTTGCACTATGGACCATCTGCCTTCCTGCCAGGCAGCTCGTAAAAGGTAAGCATAGGCTTACTGCCTAACCTAGAATTAACATTGAATTGCCGTCTTTTTCTTGTTGGTGAGAACATCGAGCGTGTTCGCCTCCAGGATGTAATGTGTGTATCTCCAGTGTGAGGATACCGCGGATATTAGGTTAAAAAAAGACGGGTTGCACTCCGGGAGTGCTGCCAGAAGTGAAAACTTGAATATAAACGGTGTGCATTTTTGATATTTTGGAATGGTTAGGGAATAATTTTGCACGAATTGCTTTAATTATCAGTATGAAAATACTATCATTTATGTGGTAGAATACTAATAATATTCATTTACTCGTATTGCGCCACCATACACAAACATGACAACACGAACATTCGCGGAAAAGCCCTGTGCAGTCTAAACGAAACAGCAGGCGCAGGCATACAATTTCAAAGCGCCGTAGAAAGAGAGGTGGATACTTCCTCTCCTACGCCGCGCCGGCTGTTTACTCTCCATCCGTCTTACGAATTTTCGATCAGGTCACGTGTCCTGACGCGAGTTCAGAAGTTTTTATCCATTCCAAAAAAATGCGCAACGCCGATAAAGAAGTTTTCACTTCAAAAATACAACTAGATTACTATTTCAATTTTCATGATAAAATTCATTCAAAACATCCAGGATGCGTCACTTTCGCTTGGTAATATGATATCTAAATATATAATCTAAAAGATATAAAGCATATATTATCGACCATCACTATCACCTATCGTGTTTATAAAATTCTTAGGCTACATAAAGCGTTTTAATTTAATTCACTTCCTTTGATATCAACACTATCATATCCTCTTTATATTGTAATCTGTACATATAAAAGGCAAAGCTGATTAACTGATATACAATATCATATCCACATGATATTAATAGCAATAATATAATATCTTTTTTTTTTATGAAATTGGAAGGCAAACAAGCAGACGGATTTCCTGATGGTAAGAAATTCCCGCCGCCTAGAGACACTAAAGATGGTAATGGTGCGTTGCCAACCAGAGGCCGGGATGTTAGGCCTCGAGCAAAAGTAAGTTTACCGGCTACCTTACCCTCCAAACCGGGACACGTCGTGACGTTATGGCGGCAGGAATAGGTAAGGCGGTGGTACCAATCCTGGCGAGTCGCAGCGAAACTCTACCACCTAGTCAGATGTCACGGTGCTAGTGACTGGAAGCCTATGCTCGCCTTTTACGAACTGCCTGGCAAAGGAAGGCAGATGGTCTATTCTACAAAGGAGCCCGGACCAACACGGGGAGGAGCCCGGACCAACACGGGGAATCATATCCTCGTTATATTGAAATGTGTACGTATAAAAGGCAAAGCTGTTTGACAGTTACATCAACGCACAGGCTTAACCCTTACGGTAAAAAACTTAAAATTTCCCATATTAGGTATGCACTAAAAAGGATTTTATAAAGTTCAACCCCAAGGGGGTGAAAAAGGGAACAAGAAATGTTAGCTCTACAAGGAACTTTTAGCTTTTTAAAACTTATAAGCTGCATTTAAGTAATAAATAAATATCCCTGGACAAATTACACAAATTCACTTTAACCCCAAAGTAAATATTATATGGTTGTTCTATGGGAGTTAGTCAACGATACTAAAACGTTATACGTTTAGTGTAATGTTTTAGTATCTATAAATAGATGCCAGAATTAATTCAATAAATACACGCAGACCCCGAAATGCAGACATTTAGATGTTCATCAGACAAATGCAGGCATTTAAATATCTACCCCCATCGTTAAAAGAACCCGAACCTGGCGATTTTTAGTTGGAGTCAGAACGTTAACCACTCAATCGACGATGTGGTCAAATTATATATTTAATGTATATATAAAACAATATGCATGATGACTGTGATCAAATACACTACTACTACTATATATAATTATATTACTATTTGTTTATTTATGTGCACAAGTTACATACTAGTATATAACAATACCCCACAGGTTTAGTTACACTATAAATTAAATTAATCAATTTACACAGTGATAAATCAATTTAAGCAATGATAAATCAATTACAACAATGATATATTAGTTAAAACAATGATAATTCAATTTATTCACTAATAAATCAATTAAAACGATGATAAATTAAAAAAAAATGATAAATTATTTTAAACACTGATAAAAAGATTTCAGTAATGATAATAAATATAGTGCAACGTGAACAAAATGTTTGAAATCAACCATTTGCATCATATCTTTCAAGTTGGATCAAACTGCTTAAATGTATAAAAAATAAATTAAATAAAATTTAGAAATGTTTGATTTGAAAAATGATTGATATACAAATGAATATTTAAATATCCATGAATAAAAAGTTTGTGAGGGGGGATGGATGGAATATCCCACAATTTATAAAGATATTTTATCATTTTGTCGTAACATAACGATAAAAAACAAGTCAAGTATTGGAAAAAAATAATTCTGGGAACAGTCTTCGCGTGCGCTGACAACACAGTTCGATTTACATGAATATAATATACTGTAAGATTATTAGTCTGGAGTTTTGGCGCCATCGAGAGAAAAGATGGTCGAAGTTTTTTCATAATTATTGAATTTCGTGTTAATATTGAGTGAAAATAGTCAATTTTGGTGGCATTTTGTACAATTTTGTTCAGTGAAGTGCACAAATGAATTTATCATGAAGAAATTACCGTATAATGTATTTCCTCGTTGCCGCCAAATCTCATTACATGAGCTTGAGTATTGAGGCCACCGCTTGACCCAAGAGCCTGACATGACTTACTGACGACTTATGACTGATGACTAATTATAATTGATTAAAATTGATATATAACTTGATGCAAATTTCTACTTGACGAACGGCAAAATACTAACGCGAAAGCCAAAACCTAAAGAAAGATTAGTAGTCTTAAAAAATCTTACTAAAAATCCGCGACAGCATAACTTTTATGTGAAAGCCTTTATAATCATAATAGTGAATTATAAATTCATTAAAATTGAAGACATCTTTACAATGTGTTTCATTCAACATATATATAATATTTATATAATACCTATTGAAACTAATAGATTAGTCGTTTTTAGTATTAAATATAGAATAACAACTTTATCTTTTACATTAAGTAATTTGGATGAAAAATGTAAAAGTTATCCTGATAAGATTAAACTGAATGGAATGCCATCAAGCGTCTAATATAAATCGGCACGATACGCTGTCTTTTAACCGACTTTGAGTAAAAGAGGAGTTTATATATTCGCCTCCTACATCCTACCGTCACCAACACCGGGACATCCTACTACGTGGTAGAGTTTCGCAGCATTGGTACCACCGCCCTACCTATTAATGTTGCCATAACCTTCAACGCCTGCCGTTGACGTGTTCCAATTGGGAGGATAAGGTAGCTGGTAAACTAACTTTTGCTCGAGGCCTAACATCCCTGCTTCAGGTTGGGAACGCACCATTACCACCTTTGGTGTCTCTGGGCGAAATGAATTTTTTACCATCAGGAAATTCGTCTGCTTGTTTGTCTTCCATTACTATAAAATGAAAATTTTAAGTACGTTGTGAAATCTCTGTATTTACGATAATCGTAATTTTCAACAAAATTTATTCATGATCTGGCAACCCTACGTGTAATGCAACGTGTACACTCTAACACGTTGATATGTAATTGGCATTGAAGGTCTTGTCACCAGTCAAACTGAGCGGTTAATATCTTTGTAGACTGTATTGTAACTCGGCCCATATTCTGAAATGGGATCATGATTCATTGCCTTTCGCTACCCCCCGCAGTCCACTGGTGACCGTGACGCTGCAACAGTCTCCGGCTGCACAATCCTACCCCTCTCCCCCCTGACCAACGACGTTAGCCACGTTGCCGCTGCCAAAATACTACAATCTTACGATACATCTAATTGAAACTAGAGCACAACAAACACCGAGTTAAGATACAGCATTTCATTTAAACAGTTTTTTCAAGCGAGCTCATTATTGTGAGCATTAACGATGTAGCGACAAGAACAGCTATTTTTACGCCTATATCCCTGAAGGGGTATGCAGATGCCCAGCCGAGCACCCACGATCAGCCGAAGACACTAAAGTCCCACAATGTGTTGGGTGGCAAACCTATCGCTAGCCGGGCACATATCCAATCCCGGGCAACGTTATTTATATTAGTAAATTGAAAATGTACATTTTTAAATTTATTTTTTGCCCGAAACGGGGATCGAACCCGGAACCTCAAGAAGTCACGTCCGAAGCCGGACCGCAAGACCCTAGAGGCAACACAAGAACAGATATGGCGCTGATGCTGGTATGTGATCCTATCAAGCACACATACGATCACACCTTTAGTTAAAATTCTTTTCTATTTACCTAGTCCGATTTGGCATAACAACCTATAGACTAGAGTAGTTATTCTTAATCCACTTCATTTTCAAAGTTTCAGGCTACAGGCTCTAGTACAGTGTGCTGAGTGTAAGTTTCGCACGAATTTACTTTACTACCGCGTTTGCGTTTGGACGATCCAAATGTATGGAGTAATTTATTGGTTCCGACTGTCCGCTAGAGGCGCTGACAATAACTCCATACATCAAGGTCGTTAAACGTAAACTCGATAGTAAAGTAAATAACTTCATAAACTCACACTAGGCACACAGGTCTATCAAGTTTTACGTGTCTCTAAAATTTAGCTACATTAGTATTGTGAACTTAAAACATTGAATCTGGTGGAACAATGGCTTTATTCATGCGCTAGTCTTTCCCGCCCCGGCTACGCACTGATATAAAATATACATAAATAAATAAAATTAATAAATATCCCGGGACAAATCACACAAATTGAATCTAACCCCAAAGTAAGCAAATTATATGCTTGTGTTATGGGTGTTAGTCAACGATACTATTACATATAAATACTTAAATAGATACCAGAATAAATTTAATGAACACCCAGACCCGGAAATGCAGACATCTAAATGTTCATCACACAAATATCTGCAACCGTCGGGAATCGAACCCGAGCCTCGCGGTTGGTCGATGTAGTTAGGCGAGTACGCTAGCCACTCGACCAACGAGGCGGCCAAAATATAAATGAAGGTAACGAAGGAGGAGGAAGCTCTTCAATCACTTTACCTATTAAAGAAAACAGCATCTAAATCCGTTGCGTATTAATTTAAGCATACAAAGGGACATAGGTACAGAGAACGCAACTTTGTTTTATAATATGTAATGATAAGTTGGGAAAGGTCTCGTCTATCGGCATTCTGCAGTGAGGGTTACGTCACAGACGAGCGCGGGGGGATGACGTGTGGGTGGATGTAGACCGCCAGTCAGTCTATGACTCACGTTTCGGCTTTTGGAAGCACCAGTTTATGACCTCACAGCCGCGTACCACATGTTCACGTCATACTGGTACTGTTAATACCGACTTCAAACCTATTAGCACATATAAATAATAGGTAATATATAATTTACGTAGTTATGTTTTGGTTTATTACTGATTTGATTTATTTATTAAAAATAAACATAGGGACAGGTGAAAGTAGATGAAATCTGAATCATTTTTTTTATGGGACCAATTCGAAATTATTCCGCAACAAACAAAAAAAGAATTACGTAAATCGATGCAGAAACCACGGAGAAATCGGTGTATACACATAAAAAATGTACCGGCCGAATTGGGAACCTATTGGTTTTTTTGAACTCGGTTAGTAAAAAGTAACCTTCGTCCGTTTCCAGGTTTTAGACTACCTACCTACCCCGTAAATTTTTAGCAGCAGGTTCAGCCGTTCTTGAGTTATAAAAGTTTAACTAACACGACTTTCTTTTATAATAATAGTAAACTAACTAAATACTAATTTGACATTAATGTCATAAATAAATCACAAACAGCTACATTCTAAACGTAGCATCAGGGAAGTTGTGTTGATTTTAATATACATATAATTATATCATTCATTATGCTAACATAAATTTTATATCACTGAATTTTCTACCGACCATATATTCTGAATTACGAGTAGCCTTTCGTTGCGAGGAGGACATTGGTGATAATTGTAAATTTATGTAAATCAGTCCACTGTCGTCTGTCAATACAAATAACTTAGGATCAAATGTCATCTAAAGGTTTGGAATAAAATTAATATCAAAATAATAAGTTTGTTTGGTTTTTAGGGTCCGTACCCAAATGATAAAAAGCGAAAAACTAATACATTCGCCATGTCTGTCTAGTGTCTCTCCGTCCGTTTGTCACCATTTTCCCAAAACCACAAGATTTAGGAAGACATGATTCTGATTTGGTGCTATATTAATTTTAGGTACAGTACTAGTTATTACCCGGCGGCTTCGCCTGCGATAAATTAAGATGTAAGCTATCCCATCTTTTAAGTTGGATCTAACTGCAAATGGTGTGAAAATTAGATTGAAATCGGTTTAGTAGTTTAAGAGTCCATCGCGGAAAAATAACGTGACACGTAATTTACACATATTAAGATTACGGATTTGACAAAATTTTCTACACCATAGATACCAAACCATTTGCTTTCTTGCGAAAAAATAATGATAAAAAAAGTATAAGTAAAGTAAAAGTAAAATAATGATCAAATCCCAATGAAATCGTTGGAGTAGGTTTTTGCAGTTTCAATGAGCTTAATTATTTTTTTAAACTCAATAGTTTGCGCCCAAGACACTACCAATGTGGTAAATGTGTGATTTTCAATTTTGGAATGTTATTTATAACTAGTTACGTATTTGGTAGACGTTAACCTTTAAAAATTAAAAAAAATCATTAAACATTTTTTTGATCTGAACAATAAAAAAGCAAACAATACATTTTTTGTTTAAAAACTACCATCGCGATACGGATTACGAATATAAGATAGATAATTACTATTAAAATTGATTAAACCTAAGAAAATGTTAACGACATTATTGTACTCAAATTGGCATATCCACTCAGGGTGTAATATTATTTTCTAAGCTGGCCTTTGTAGTTGGTAACTACACTGGCCAGCAATAAAAAATAAAAATGTTCTCTATTATAAAAATTTTAAAATGTAGAACCTAAATTTAAGTCGAAAGGACAGTCTGCTACATGTTCTGACACGATCTACTTCTAATATTCTTAGTCTACACTCTACTTTCTTCCCTAATGTTCTTCCTAATTCTGTAAGTCGACGGAACGTCTTACTAAGACTGCTGCTTGCTGCTTGGTGTCTGCTGCTCGGCGGAGGGAGGACCCTAGACCGGCGGAAGCTGCCCGCCGGTGTTCTTCTATGGCCGCCTTCCCAGCCGCCCTCTTCTACTGCTGCTTCTGGCTGCTGAGGGAAGGCGCCAAAGGGGTCCCGCTAGCCCAACCGCCGAAGACTACAGCAGCAGTCCTTCGAGTTCCGTCGACAAGACCACCATATCCCACGACCCTTTTCTTATTTTATCCGGCAGAACCTTTTTGTGCACAGACTTTTTGTATGGACTTTATTCTACTAGTGTTTCTCTTTTATTATAGTGTTTTTTTTTTGTTTACATTTTTTAATTTTTATGCCAACAGGATCCCGTGTCCCAAATATGCCTGTTGGTTTGTTTTTTTATTCTGTTAACATAGTGGTGGGTGGTAGCTAAGCCACCCCCACTACGTTACAAGGGACGTGTCAGTTTGGTATTACAATACACGTATTTTATTGTAGAGAGAAGGTTCGACGCAAGTATTCGTAAGATATATATAAAAAAGTGTGAGGAGGGATAATTAGGCAATAAGCTGGCCTTCCGTATTCATAAACTGAATACATAATATAACACGATCTCGAAAAATTAGCTCGCGGATATACAACGATCTTGTTACGATCTTCTGCAAATCTATTAACCTTTGATTTTTAATATTCTCATGTAAATAAAGAAGACTCATTTGCATAATTGTATTTATAATCAATCAATTCCAAAAGATCGATATCTTTTCGCACTCTGTTCCTGACGCTTTTGAAGGCCTTTGAGGGTGAAACCCTTGTAGATTAATTTTTTTGTGATATTGGAAGTCAAACAGACGGATTTTCTGATAGTAAGAAATTTACGGCGCCTAGAGACACCAAAGGTGCTAATGGTGCGTTGCCAACCTGAGGCCGGGATGTTAGGCCTCGAGCAAAAGTAAGTTTCCCGGCTACCTTACTCACCAAAACGGAAAACGTCATGACGTTATGGCGGCATGAATAGGTAAGGCGGTGGTACCAACTCGGGTGAGTCGCTGCGAAACTCTACCACCTAGTCAGATGTCAGGGTGCTAGTGACGGTGAGCCTATGCTCGCCTTTTACGAGATGCCTAGCAGAAAGGCAGATGGTCTATTCTGCAAAGGAGCCCGGACAAACAATTTGTTTGTATTACTTACATATTCTTTTTTAATGGCTTTTTAAGAAACCCAATTTTTAAACGGTCTAAAAGATGTGTTGGGCTGGGGTAATATATTAATTACACCACGTACAATCATATCGTAGTAGTGGATTATGATTAATGTCGGAAATGACATTTGACATCATTGACTATATTTCAACCGAATACTTTGTAATGGTTTCGTAATGGCGTGACCTTCTTGGGGCCGTGTGACCTTTGTCACTTCGTATTATTATTATAATAAAACATTATATTATATTTTATATAACTCTTAGACAGAACATCGGCAACTGTTTGACGTTAAGAGCTCCATAAACGATACAACTTAAAAGGCCTATGCATGACTCTACCGGTGTCTGGTTAATACGATTGGCGTCCAGCCCTAGGTCGGTATGTTATTTTTTTGCATGATGGGTGGAAAATGACAACTTTGTATATCGCAGAGGGAGGAAAGTTGTCCCTTTTTGCTCAGAGGTCATGGACAATGTTTATTATATTCTAACGTTATTTTTAATAATTAAAAAAATAGCTCTACACACAGACATTTTGCTTTTCGTTAGCAATACGTATTATAGATTAATATCTATAATACGTATTGCTAACGAAAAATTTTTAAAAGCAATTTGTAGATATTTAGATACCTTTATTAAGTAATTGTCGCCTCTGTGGTCTAGTGGTTCAGGTGTTGGACTTGACTGCATGAGGTCCCGGTTTTAAATCCCTGGTCGAGCAACAAAAATAAAATTTGGTTTTTCCAATGTTCTAATAAAAGAAAATGTTGCTCGGGATTAGATATGTGCCCGTTTGGCGATAGGCTTGCCACCGATCACATTGTGGGACTTAGTGTCTTCGGCTAGTCGTGGCTGCCTTAGTTGTGCCTCTGTCTACCTCTTCCGGGATATGGGCGTGAATATATTTTTTTAACAATATTTATTAGATACTAGCTGTCCCGGTGAACTTCTTTTCACCCGTTTAGAATGGGAAATAATAAAATACTATTTCCCATTTTCCCTGCAACTTTCCCGGTTTTTCTCTTCATAAGAACCTTCTCCAGATAACAATTAACACAATAATAAAAGAATTAGCCAAATCGGTCCAGTCGTTCGGAAGTTATTGCGCTTACCAACACATTTAGCGATTCATTTTTATATTATTAGATATTAATTAAAGAATGAATAAGTACAAAGCAAGCAGATCAAACGAGACCGCGCCCGCTCGAGTGTTATTGCATGTGGGTAACTAATGAACCACCGACATTAGTGATTAGTCGCGCGACGCATCACTCAACTTGCCATCCTTACTGACACAAAACAGGACACTCACATTTTTTTTATGATAATGGAAGGCAAACAAGCAGACGGATTTCCTGATGGTAAGAAATTCACGCCGCCTAGAGATACCAAAGGTGGCAATGGTGCGCTGCCAACCTGATGCCGGAATGTTAGGCCTCGAGCAAAAGTAAGTTTACCGGCTACCTTACCCTCCGAAAATGAACACGTCAACGGCAAGCATTGAACGTTATGGTGACAGGAACAGCTAAAGCGATGGTACCAATCCGAGCGAGTCGCTGCGAAACTCTACCTCTTAGTTGGACGTCACGCTGTTAGTGACGGTAAGCCTATGTTCGCCTTTTACGAGCTGCCCGGCAGGAAGGCAGAATACTGCAAAGGAGCCCGGACCAACATGGGAAATTTATTAGTTATATCAAAAATAATAGAAATAATTTTATCGGTTATATCAAACATAATAAAAAATTAGATGCTTATCAGACGAATTTTCTAATGGAAAGATATGAATGCGTCGCTTATAAATGAAATGAAATGAAAATTATTTATTTGCGGAATATGTGTGTTAAAAAGTTGTTAATAAGATATTTAAGAATACAACATATTCTACCACATTGTGGTGTGCAAATATTTAGTTAAATTTTTTGATGTTACATATTTCTATAAAAATGTACATTTAAATCGCAGCACTTATTTACATATTCAATAAACATTTCTTTTATTTACGAACATAAGTTTCATAATTTATGTATAGTTTTGTAGTTTATGTATAGTTGTATAATTTATGTATAGTTAGTTCACTGTGCTTGAAGAGTGAATATGATTGTCATAGTGCGTGGACAACCTAAAGCTGTTACATAAGTTTACCAGCTACGACACCGAAGCGAAATTCGTCAGTTACAACGATATGGTGGCGACAGAAATACGTAAATTTTAATACGATACAACGTATCTATCAATTATCCGGTTTAAAGTCATTGTCTTATATTTTAATTGTAATGTAAATGAGTCATTATTGTCGTTTTTTTAGATAACAAAAACATATTTTTATATCTCCGAACAGGTAGAGGCGAAGGTAAAAAAATAAGTTTTACAAAATAAGTCCAAGTGCGAATCGTACTTCATATTTTTGGATTTCACAGCAGCAAGTTTAAATTCAGGATATACATCGAAAGCAAGTACGAGTAACATTTGACTAGGTGTCACAAACACTAGTATTATTTTTCACCAGCAGAAAATAGCTTTGTTTTTCAAATAAATTATGCAAAAAGTGTTCCTAAGGCTGGGGTATTTACTTTTTTTAAATACATTACACTGCATAATATAAAACAAAGTCGCTTCCTCTGTCCCTATGTCCCTTTGTTTGCTTAAATCTTTAAAACTACGCAACGGATTCTGATACGGTTTTTATTAATAATAGTGATTTAAGGGGAAGGTTTATGTATATATTTCATAACCGTGCGAAACCGGGGCGGGCCGCTCGTGATATATAAATTAACAATAATATATGCGCATAGGTATTACAAGTGTATTTCTTTTTTTAATATTCTTACGTTTTTATGAAAACGAGACAACTAGAAGTGAAAACGGGACTGTCCCGATCAAGGTAAAACTCATGGTTATACCACTAATGACATGTCCTTGCGTAAGCTCGTCGATAATACGAAAGTTGTTTTGTTATGGGAAATGTATTCGATTTAAGATGTAGCATCCACATTCCAAGTCCACTTCGAACTCGACGATAAGTAACAATCTGTATACATATTAAGTGACGTTCGTTAATTAGAAAATACATTAGTAATTTTCCAACCCACTCTTCAATCTAGTGGGATGTGTGTGATGGAAATTTTTTTGCCCAATTACTAGTGTTTTTTTTAAATGTTTGCTTAGTGTAAATGTGTTTAGTTTATTATAGAAAATGATTTATTTCATCAAAAACTGTTATCATTTCACCATCGAAGAGCCACGTTATGGTGAAGTAGCAGAGGCTTTATTAAAATTTCGTAAAAGAGTTATTTTTTTATGTTATAGGAAGGCAAACAAGCAGACGGATTTCCTGATGGTAAGAAATTCACGCCGCCTAGAGATACCAAAGATGGTAATGGTGCGTTGCCAACCTGAGGTCAGGATGTTAGGCCTCGAGCAAAACTAAGTTTACCGGCCATCCTACCCTCCGAACCGGAATACGTCATGACGTTATGGCGGCAGGAATAGGTAAGGCGGTGGTACCAATCCGGGCGAGTCGCTGCGAAACTCTACCACCTAGTCAGATGACACGGTGTTAGTGATGATAAGCCTATGCTCGCCTTTTAACGAGCTGCCTGGCAAGAAAGGCAGATGGTCTATTCTGCAAAGAAGCCCGGACCAACACGGGGAAAAGCAAAATAGGGCCATTCAAAGTGAACGACTGACGTAACGGTAGATGTGTCGAAAAAGACGGTAATGTAAAGCTTGACTTTTTTTGCAGTCTTTTTTTAACTTTAAAAGTTATGAGCAAATCTAAACATTAAACATAGATAAACATACATATCTTCACGCCCAGACCCTTAGGGGATAGACAGGGATTAACGAGTGCCAAATATCAGGGTATTTATTTCATTTTTGTGTAGCTTTAATCTCATTCAATATTCTTTTCATGCAAACATGTCGAAGACTTTTTACACTGCTGTCAGATAAAACCAGAGCGATTTTTATAAATGTATACGTTTTCAAATTTTTTCATTGTAGCCCGACCCAGGATCAAGCCCGGGACCTCAAGAAGTCTCGACG
>NJDD01001073.1:0-24396 GCA_002245505.1 Calephelis nemesis | reverse complement strand
GAGCGATTTTTATATAAAAGCATACGTTTTCAAATTTTTTAATTGTAGCCCGTATATGTATTAATAGATATGAGTGTATTTGTGTTTGTTTCAGCCGATAAAGTGATGGTATAGACAGTAAGCACTCACTAGTCACGTGCTGCAGCATCGTCCGTAGACACACTACACTTTATAGTAAATACGGGTACATACCTGAAACAAAACATGGAATTTATTAAAACTCTCACAATTATTTAAGTTCTACTCTTATTACCAAATCTGTGTGTGTGTGTGTGTTTTAAAAACACTGTATTAATTATATTTCCAGTCCAACAATTCCTAAAACTTATTGTAATGCAAAAAAGGAAGAAGTAAAGTTTGTATGGTGACTCCCCTACCACTCCGATCACGTACCTAACTAGCTGTTTCCCACGGCTTCGACCTCGTAGTCTATTTATTTAATATTTAGGTCTCCAACGCTACCCGTTGAAATGTTTAGATAAAAAGTAGCCTTCTCCCGATTTTGAAACATTTTTCGTTGGTGGTTAGCTGCTATTGGTCTAAGCGTAAAGATATATAGCCTATAGCCTTTCTCGATAAATGGGCTTTCTAACACTGGAAGAATATTTAAATTTAAAACCTTAATAAAAATTGAAATCGGACCAGTAGTTTCTGAGATTAGCGCGTTCAAATAAACAAACTCTTCAGCTTTATAATATTATAGTATATATACTTAAATCTCGAACAAAATACCTAACATCAAAGGCAGGAGATATAAACTACCTACTTAAAGTTTCCGCGATCGCTCGTTAGCAGTTGCAGAAGCGTTAAGGAAACATCTGAGATATTTCAATTTTGTATAATATAGCGTTACAAGGCTAGAATTTATTAGTATATAGTACATTTAGTATTTTTTACACGGAATTGTCAGCCGCCCGGAAAGGCAAATATATTGTGTAAGGTCGCTTCCAAAAGTCCGTACTAGATTTATAACCAGTTAAATATAAAAAAATCTGAATGGATTTATGAATGGGATACTACATTACACAATGACCTAAATCTAAAACACTTAAACAAGCAAGTACCTGGATGACCGAGCTTTGCTCGGTATTTTTTTTTTTATAAATTGTGTTTTTTGGAAATTATATTTAAGTACGAATTACACAATTAGTCTAACCTCAACGCAAACAATCAGTGACTTCGCCTCCTTTTTGTTAAAAAAGTAAGTTTAAGTCGATAAAACACGAATAAAACACGAATATGACATTTTCTAAAAATGATTCCTAGCTAGATCGATTTATCGCCCCCGAAACCCCCTATATACTAAATTTCATGAAAATCGTTGGAGCCGATTCCGAGATTCCAATTATATATATACAAGAATTGCTCGTTTAAAGGTATAAAATTATTGTATACATTTCCTAATTCACAAAATCGGCCCCCAACGATTTTCATAAAATTTAGTAAATCAGGGGTTTTGGGGGTGATAAATCGATCTAGCTAGGTTTTATTTTTATTTGAGATCATTCTTTAAAAATAACAAGCTACACTCGATCATCCAGGTACTTTTCATCTAAGAGTCAGTTTTAATTTTTCCCACAAACATTTTACCTTAAAACCAGCTATATGCAATTTTCACCGATACCGCAAGGAAATATTTAGTATAGGGGTTCAGGTGTTGGACTTGACTGCAAGAAATCCCAGGTTCGATTCTTGGGTCGGGCAACAAAAAGAAAATTTGGTTTTTCCAATTTTCTAATGAAAAAAAAGTTACTCGGGATTGGATATGTGCCCGGTTGGCGATAGGCGTGCCACCTATCAGATTGTGGGACTTAGTGTCTTCGGCTAGTCGTGG
This sequence comes from Calephelis nemesis, assembly GCA_002245505.1. Lineage (NCBI taxonomy): Eukaryota > Metazoa > Arthropoda > Insecta > Lepidoptera > Riodinidae > Calephelis > Calephelis nemesis. The sequence continues at coordinate 22,562 of NJDD01001073.1, read as the reverse complement.
GTGCCCTGGTTGTGTCTCTGCCTATCTCTTCGGGGATATGGCCGTGAAGATGCCTTTTTTATATTTAATTTACAACTTCTGTTTGAATGTTCGTTGAACGTGTGCGATGTCATTTATAAAAAAAATAACAAATAGTAGAGATCCCTCTGAATATAATGAGCTGCATCTGTACCGTGTGACGCTCCAATTGATTCACTTTCTCCCCACATCACCCACTCGCTGGTAAAGTGCAAATTCTATTTGAAATGTTATTGCGCCACGAAATTTCTAGCGTTGCATAAATATTGTACAGCGGAGCTCAGCGCTACATTGTTGCATGTGAGGGTTGAGCCAACGTCGCGTTGCGTCGGTTGTGTGCTACGGCCTTATTTTTTTTATTGTTGCTTTAACGTTCTATTGGTCCAACGTGTTGGTCCGGGCTCCTTCGCAGAATAGAACTGCCTTCCTGCCAGGCAGCTCGTAAAAGGCTAGCACAGGCTTACCGTCACCAACACTGCTATCCGACTAGGTGGTAGAGTTTCGCAGCAACTCGCCCTGTTTGGTACCATTAACTTAACTATTCCTGCCACCTTAACGTCAGCACTTGCCATTGAAGTGTTCCGGTTCGGAGGGTAAAGAAGCCGGTAAACTTACATTAGCTCAAGGCCTAACATCTCGGCCTAAGGTTGGCAACGCACCATTACCACCTTTGGTGTCTCTAGGTGGCGTGAATTTCTTACCATCAGGAAATACGTCTGCTTGTTTGCCTTCAAATACTATAAAAAAAGTTGCAGTTTTTACAACTTCACCGAGCTTTGTGGACTGAGCAGAGTGCTCAGCCCGAGGAAAACAGTGAAACCAGTTGGTAGCCGTTGAGCTATTCAAAATCGGCCGCTTAATTAGTCGAATCTTTAAAATTATTCTTGCCATGAAGAGTTCAGCAATGGTTCTCAGATTCTCAGCTCAGAAATATTTCACTAAATTGCGGCCCTTGCTTTTTAAGAGATATCTTCAACGTACAGACTCAGCACTTTCGATTGTAGAACATAGGTTATAAAAACTCTAGTTGACAAATATATGAGGCAACTTTTGCTCGTAACGTCACATTGCTGTTTGTGTTATTTTTTTTATGATATTGGAAGGCAAACAAGCAGACGGATCTCCTGATGGTAAAAAATTCACGCCGCCTAGAGACACCGAAGGTGGTAATTGTGCATTGACAACCTGAGGCCGGGTTGTTAGGCCTCGAGCATAATTAAGTTTACCAGCTACCTTACCCTCCGAATCGGAACACGTCAACGGCAAGCATTGGACGTTATGGTGGCAGAAATAGGTAAGACAGTGGTACGAATCCGGGCGAGTCGCTGCGAAACTCTAGAACCTGGTAAATTTCTATTACTTAAACTACAGCTGATATTAAAATAACAAATTTTGTTTGTTTCTCAAATGTTACTATTACACCTGTAACTGGTGCTAAGCTGAACTTACTCTACCGTGTTAGAGTAATTACCTAATTATAATTACCTAAGTGAACAATACTTCATAATTAATCTATTTCTACTCTACCAACCTCTACCAAAATGATAACAATAATTGTGTTAAAAAAAATACTAAATGTTTTGCTTTCTTACTAAACAAAAAAAAACCGAGTTGCACTCCGGGAGTGCCGGCAGAAGTGAAAACTTGAACATTAACGTTGTGCATTATTGATATTTTGGAATGGTTAGGGAATAATTTTGCACGAATTGCTTTAATTATCAGTATGAAAGTACTATAATTTATGTGGTAGGATACAATATTCATTTATTGCGCTATCGTACATAAACATAACAACACGAACAATCGCGCAAGCGTTCTGCGCCATCTTACGAATTTTTGTCTTACGAATCAGGTCACGTGTCCTGACGCGAGTTTAGAAGTTTTTACCCATTCCAAAAACAGGGCGCAAAGTTGCTAAAGAAGTTTTCACTTCTCGTTCACTTCACTGTATTTTTAATTGTTTTTACCCTAGAATATTTTATACGATGAATGTATTTTAGTGATTTTTAATAAGTGGTGCTTCTTACTATTGCAATGTCCTATTGCAATTTAAACAAGATCTTTTTTCAAGATCTATCAAGAATGTATTACTTACTAGCTGTTGTCCTCGGCGTTGCCCGCGTGGTTAATGATCCCACATAAACTTTTTTTTTTCGGGATAAAAACTATCCTATATGTTAATCTAAGTTATGTGTGTGCCAAATTACATGAAAATCCGTTCAAAATTTTTATGTGAAGAAGTAACAAACAAACAAATATATAAACTTTTCATATTTTTAAATGAAAAAACACTTGTACTGTTTTACGTATCACTTAAATTACTGAACAAATTATTGATTATTGTTCAGTAATCTAAGTTCTAACCCTGATAATGCTGTCAAAAGCAAAACCGGTAAGCTATTTATAAAATAATAAATTATAAGTGATACGTAAAACAGTACAAGTGTTTCTTCATTTAAAAATATGAATATTTGGAAGTTTTACCAAGCGCCGACGATGGAAAATATCAAATATATAAACTTTTGCATTACTAATATTAATGCTATATCTAAACGACAAAGCGTTCATAGTTAATGTCAACTAATTCTTAATATTTGAACAACTTGAATGCAAAGTAAATTGAAACCACTTGAATAATTATAAAATAATTTATTTTTCATAAGAACGGTTTTTAGGGAGTCGTGAGTATCTATGATTTAATACTTAAAATAAAATTATAACTTCTAAATGGTAAATACAACTTATTACGCTACGCATCGCTGACCTTTACCCCATAAATTATAAACACAACATCTATTTATAGCTTCATCGTAAAACGATTCGTTAAATAAAGGTTATTAACATAAAAACTAATAAATATTCACCATAAACACAGAAGTGAGTCAGTATTAATTTGTCACACTATCTGAACATCTACAGCATACTAGATTAATTTCAAAATGGCCGTTGTTACAATTATTATTAAACGTAATAAAACTAGTTATCCAAATACACTGGTTAATTAGAAACATAAAACATTATTTTTTTTATTTTATAGGTAGGCAAACAAGCAGACGGATGTCCTGATGGTAAGAAATTCACGCCGCCTAGAGACACCAAAGACGGTACTGGTGCGTTGCCAACCTGAAGTCAGAATGTTAGATCTCGAGCAAAAGTAAGTTTACCGGCTACCTCACCCTCCGGACCGGCACACGTCATGATCTTATGGCGGCAGGAATAGGTAAGGCGGTGGTACCAAACCGGGCGAGTCGCTGCGAAACTCTATTTTTTATTATTATTTATTTACTATTATTTATTTTTTGCATTCGTTCAAACGAAGGCCGTTTGGAAAAAAAAGTATCTTCACGCCCATATCCCAGAAGAATTAGGCAGAGGTACAACTAGGGCACCCATTACTAGCTGAAGACACTGAGTCCCAAAATGTGATAAGTCGCAAGTCTATCGCCAACCGGGCCCATATCCAATACCGAGCAACATTTTTTATTAGCAAATTGGAAAAACCAAATTTTCTTATTGTTGCGCGACCCGGGAGTCGAACCCGGGACCTCATGCAGTCAAGTTCAACACCCGGACCGCTACACCACACAGGCGAGAGGAGTTATCCCAATCCGATGGTAAATTAGGAACTTAAAACATAATAATATTTTTTGCATTCGTTTACACGAAGGCCGTTTGGAAACACATATTAATAAGCATTTTATTAATAGCATATTTAAATATTAATTTAACGTCAAAACACAACTTATTTGAGTTATGTAGAGTCACGTCATAATTATATCTTGCAGCAAGGCTTCCTTTAATACCACGAAACCTCAGGGTCACAAAAAAATATTTACTAGAATTTTAAAATGATTACGTAAAAGGTAAAACACTTATAATAATGTATAAGACAATAACGTGTACAAAATATTTCATATTATGTACTCATAATAATGCTAGAGATGCTTGCGGCTTCGCCCCTATGTAATCAGACCTTATCTTTTTATAAATATTTTAAGGCTCCATGTATACTAAAATATGTCAGCAATATAATGTTTTTTTTTTCATACAAAGCAATCATGGATCTTGGTGACAAAATTACACAAGATTAACATTAATATGCTTTACAAGGATATTGCTATCAAAATACGATTTATTTCACTTTGCTCGATAGAAAAAATCAAAAAGTTAACCCTTTTTTAAAGCAAAACCCAACTAACTACTTCAATTATGAAAATATCGACACCAGATTTAACATATACATACATAAGTATTATACCTAAAGATAATCATTTCCGTTTTTTTTCAAATTACTCTTATAGTGTCAAAAATAGTGATTTGTCACTTAAGACATTTACTTTAGAGCGCAATATTTCATAGTAATCATGGAACGGAGAAGTGCGGCGATTGGCTCTTCTGGCTGACTAAGTATGGGGCCTTAAGTTATATGTCTCATTCATTTTACCGATGTACTGGTTCAGAATTTCTCATGTATTTACAAATTTAAGTAATCTACCGATCTACCGAGAGGCATTTAAGTACAACTTTTATCACTACATAGTGTAAAACAAAGTCGCTTCCTCTGTCCGTGTGTCCCTTTGTATGCTTAAATCTTTAAAACTACACAACGGATTTGGATGCGGTTTTTTAATAGATAAATAAAAGTTTATATGTAGGTACATTTTGCCCGATTGGCGATAGGCTTGCCACCTATCACATTGTGGGACTTAGTGTCTTCGGCTAGTCGTGGGTGCCCTAGTTGTGCCTCTGCCTACCTCTTCGGGGATATGGGCGTAAAGATACTTTTTTTTTACATTTTATACCCGTGCGAAGTCGGGGCGAGCCGCTAGTATTATTATAATAAGAACCAAGAGTATTAGGAAAAATGCGAGAGCTTCGACATTTTATTTATTTATTCCTTATCGTTCACGAAACGGTTAAAGAGAGTAAAATAGATATCTAACAGCTAGCCCAGTTACAGGAAACAATAAACTAAAAAGTAGAGATACGTATACATACATAAACTAATAAAAAACGAAAAACAAAATGGGACACGTGCATAATATATCTATATACAAGAATGTCTTGTTAGTACAGTATTTTTAACTAAAGAACGGCTGGACTGATATGGCTGAAAATTGTTTGGAAGGTAGCTTCGAACTAAGAATAGGACATAGGATACTTTTTATTCCTATTGACTGCGAGAAAACTAGGAAAAACCAAATTATTCCCAGGTTAAGCGAACTGGTGGAACGAAGTTACGCGGAACAGCAAGTATACTGATATAGAAAGATAAGAACATATTTGGTTGTGAGTAAAAAGTATCAAAATATGCTTAAATTGTAATTTAATAAATTGTTAATGTTCATTTCCGTTATTTACATTAAATCTCCATTAATATGGGCCATCAACGATCAGAATCCAAGATATGAGTGTATGTGTTTTATAAAATTCAAGTCACTTTACTGTATAATCTGCGATTTCAATTTAACGAATAAATTATACAAGGTAAGTTATTCATAAACTAAAAAAACTATTTGCATGCGATAGGGTTACTTACTAAAAACAGAAGTACAGCAAGCATACGAAATGTCTGACTCTCTTAAAGTACTTTACAATAAAAAAAACTAACACAAGAACTTAATTTCCCGTTAAAAAGTAAAAATTTAGCTGACATTCTTTTAATCTCCCCACTTTCATCCCCAACTTTTAAACGGCTCCACCGATTTTCATCAAACATGTCTAAGAACACTCGCACATAAGTTACCTTTAATACAAAAAAAATAAATTGAAATCACTGTATCCGTTCGGGAGTTATGAAGCCACAGACAGACACACAGACACACAGGTCAAACTTATAACACCCCTCTTTTTGCGTGGGGGGTTAAAAACAATTGTACAGGGGTCAGGTTTCGTTTGCTTACTTTACAAACCTAATTAATCCCTATTTCCCTACGTTAGTCTTAACGGATAGACCAATTTTGCTACATTTTTTTGTTATTTTAGTTATTATCAGAACGTTCATAAAAAAATCAATATTTATAGGTAGGACATAACAACGTCTGTCGGCTATACTACTATTTATATAAATTAAGTAAATAAACAAACCAGACCCAAAAATAGACATTTTTATATAAATGCCCGCTTTTATAGGATATAGAATCCATCCATATAGAATCTATACTGGTTATCGTTGGCACTTGGTGGAATTTTATTGTATACACACCTTTTTGAGGTAAACGCTTGTACTTTTTCATCTAAATAAATATGTAACCGTTCGACAAATGTCAAATTAATTGTAACAATATCTGATATCACTGGGAAATCGAGTAATATTCGATAAGTCCTTTAGATTTAATTCGATTGGATCGATTAGATTTTAGTTCATTATAGAAAATCAATACGCAATACTTAAACTTTGGAGCTTTTAATTGTTATAATTACTTAACCTCAATCTTCTGTATTTTTCTATTCATTGACTTAGATCATTTTAATCTTTAATTGGCATATTTATATTAAAACTACGTATTAAAAAATAATCATCATTTTGAAATTGAAGAATCATTTGGTTCAATTTTCGAGTGACTCACATTAGGAGCTCCAGGGTTGACGGTATCCGCCATGTCAGAACATCACCACTAGCACTAACACAGTAACAGCGGCGTGCGCGCCGGTACAGACCGCCGACCAAACTAACATTATCAGTAGATATAGTATCAGTATCGCCGATCCGCTATGTTAATCAACAGCCTTCAATTTAATGATGCACAATATGACCTTCACCTTCCGTAAAAGTTAATATATTTTAGCCAGTTCTGATAATCTATTTGTCTATGGGTGACATTTTCGTGACATCTGAACTCGTTTAAAAATCGAACATGACATCGTAGTATCTAAAACATGAAATAAGCACGGATCCACCTTGGGGGCACCACGGAAATGGTACATGTCCACGTTTTAAATTACCTGGGATGCTACACTTTAACGGTTTATCAGCTGACGATTCAGGATGAAGTTAAGTATAGTCAGCAGTATAATGTTATTTTTTCATACAAAGCAATCATGTGTCTTGGTGACAAAAATACACAAGATTAACATGAATATGCTTTATAAGACTAGTGTTTCCAAAACACGATCCATTTCACTTTGCTCGATAGAAAAAAATCAAAAAGTTAACCCTTTTTTGAAAGCAAAACCCAACTGTCTACTTCAATTATGAAAATATCGACTCAAGATTTAACATAAACATAGATAAGTACTATACCTAAAAAATAAGTGCTTCAGTATTTATACTTTTTTTTCAAATTACATTTATAGTGTCAAAAATAGTGATTTGTCGCTTAAGACGTTTACTTCAGAGCGCAATATTTCATAGTAATCATGGAACGGGGAAGTGCGGCGATTGGCTCTTCTGGCTGACTAAGTATGGGGCCTTAACATAATCCCTGTATTATATATATCAAACACTTAAATGTGGAGTTTTACCGTAAGACAAATATGTACGTAGGTATTTATTTTAAAATCCGTCTGCTTAGTTCGTTTAAAAATTAAAAAAACACCCGGTCGGTTACAGTCGGTAAATCCCTTTTCGATTATGCTGCTGCAAAGTACTCTACCATCAGTGATCTTGTTGGCAATGACCAATTTAAATTTTACTCGCCCACTGGGCAGATTTCGCACTTCGAAATATTAACGCACAGGGTTACCATAAGCTCATAAAACAGTACTATTTCAACAATACTAATTGTCAGTCGAGAAAGACAACCATATGACGTATACCATAAAGTTGCTTACAAAGGCAGACATTTAGCAAGATACTGCTTTAAGCGTTCATGGTAGAGCCCCAGATTTTTCAATCAGCGCCGCATCGCTTAAATTTGTGTCAGATTACAAAGTTTTCGCGAGATTTTTTCACCACCAGTGAATATATTCGTGTAATATGAGTATTCAGTGTGTTACAGAATCGCGAGAAATCGCGCAGAGAAAATTTGCAGTGCGAAGTAGTCCTCAAAAGCTATAGAGATATATGGTTTAGTATTCTATTAAACTATGCAAATTCTATCTCTATATATTCTATTATCAATAAATCTAGCAATAGCTTATATTGACAAAAAATATTCAAATGTCGTTCCACATGCTTAAAGTAGTAGGTAGTACCTACTACTTTAAGCATGTGGAACTACATTTCTATAGGGATGTGACTTGCCTGGGGAAAATCGATTTTTTTATTAATCGATTTTTATTTTTATAAAATAATCGATTTTAAAATAATCGATTTTTTTACTAATAAATAATCTATTTTCTAAAAAAATCAATTTTTTAATAATATAATGAAAGAACTCTTTAATTTAATGCTAAAGCAGTTGCAGCATTGTTTTTTATTACAAAGTAAGCCCTCCAACCACTTTTTGGTCGTTTTTCTACGTCTATTACAGAGTTGCTGTTAAAATATCGAAAGTAAGATGTATACCTGCGAAATAAATAAGCTATGTAGTATGTCAATGCTGCGCTTACTTAAAAAAATCGAAAGTATCATGTAAAATAACAAAACAAAAAATCGATTACTTTTTCACATCCCTAAGTAGTACTATCTAAATTATGCGCTTCGGCTATATTGGTCAAGCTTCGAAAAACCGAATGCATTTTAAAGATATCTCTATAGAGTTGCTATTACATAATTAATCATTTCTCTTAAATTTAGATTAGGTCAGTTAATTTAAAAATAAATATATAAAGTAAAAGAAGAGCAAAAATTGTAAAGCCGAAGCGCGTAATTTAAATAGTAGTACTGTAAAAAATACGACAAGCGTAGGTATTCCGAGTGTACTTACTATAAGAATAACACTAATAAAAATGTAATTATAATTGATATTATCAATTGATAAAAAAATTCATCCGGTAAACATATATTTGGCATTAAATATTAAAGAAATAACACTATTAATGGATCAAAGAAGATAACCACATTTTAAGTGGAAATTCGTGCCTGTGTTTCAGATATCAGCAAATATCACTAGTTATCTACAATATATTTTAACACAAAGATTAAGTTATCAAACCATAAATCTATATGTTACTAAAATATTCCTATATCTAACTGATAAACTATAACAGGAACTATTATAGTTTACAGTGCGTTCATACATGCGATTATTACAAAACGGTACTTAATGTTTATTTCATTTAGCATAAGTATTGTAAAACGAGACGAGTGTTTACATGCGCTAATAATAATATAAAAGAGGAATAATCCTAAAGTTAAAAATTTTCAATAAGATAAGACAGATCTCCATAATTTAAAGCAAAAAACTGTCTCCATCTAGTAAGTAATGAAATAAAAAAACTGCAGCATAAGTGAAAACTTGAATATTAATGTTGTGCATTTTTGATATTTTGGAATGGTTAGGGAATAATTGTGCACGAATTGCTTTAATTATCAGTATGAAAGTAGTGTCATTTATATGGTAGAATACAATATTCATTTATTGCGCTATCGTACACAAACATGACAACACGAGCATTTGCGCAAGCGCCCTACGCCGGCTTACGAATTTTCGACCAGGTCACGTGTCCTGACGCAAGTTTAGAAGTTTTTACCCATTCCAAAAGAAGTATGCAACGCCGCTAAAAAAAATTTTCACTTCAAAAATCGCTTCTAAATCAGTGCATCAGCTGAAGAACTACGATACCAGAGCAGACAAACACACGAACACACAGACTAAGTAAGTTAGTTACAGTACAGTAGTTTGAATTACTTATAACAGCCTCGTTTTGCGTTAGTAGTTAAAAAGTGGTGCGACAGTCGCACATGTAAACAAACGCTTAGTAGTTCGTTAGAGACATACATATTTTTGAGAAAAAAAAGTTTGAAGCTGGCTTCATCGAGATAGTTCGTTGCTACATTTTTGGAGATCAGTTCAGGCGTTGATGGTCATCAGCTCATTTGAAAGCATCGAAATTTATTTTACTTTTGAACATATTAATGTTAGAATTAAAATTTAAAACACTTAATATGCTGGTATAAACGAGCTATTCTGAATATGGAGCTCGAAGAAAAGACGTCACCCAAAGGCCTACTGTACACCTATCGAGTTTGGACTTGTTAGTTTCGTCTTAACTAGATCTGTTTACATTATCTGATAAAGAGGATCTGATGACAAGGACCTAATAAAAGAAATGGGAAGTGACTAATAGATCATAGTTTGAAACTTACAGTATTGTGTTATGTTTCGTAACATTTGCAGTTTATCTACAGCACATGAAAAAGAAGCTTCATAGCTTTGGCGTCATAACTTTTAAAGGGATGGACTGTTTTTCGGGGGTTTAATTTTTTATTTTAGGATTACTACGAAAATCAAGATTTAATTACAATAAAATTAAAATGTTTAATTTACTTTTTTTAAAGTTTAATGAGCAACTTTAATGTACCTACTTAGAAATGATTTATTAACTATACTTGTACTTTACACAAAATTTTTTTCAATTACATTTTAGCCTACCGGTTTAACTATTCAAGCATCATCATAGCTATAACAACTAATTAATGTTTTTAGGCCCACTTGCACGTTCCCGGGTTAAATATTTAACTCGAAGTTAGCTTCTAACATTGGACTAATCCCATATACTTTTGACAGTTTACCTCGATATTAAACCTTACCCAGGAACGTGCAAGTGGGCCTTAGTAGTTTGACTAATGTCAAACCTGTAAAATAATTTTTTTACACTATTGTCATGGTAGGATGGGCGACGGTCCCCGCTTAATTATCGTCAGATATCGTAGTCATTTTATTTGAAGAACGTAGTTACCTACCAACTTTAATTGGAAATATGTAACACAAGCTGTTTACCCTCGACATCGTCGTCGCAAAATAGATTTTCACACAAAGTTTCATCTCCGATCATAGTCCTTGCAGGGGGTTCATTTTTAAAAAAATGTAATATATGTTTAAACCCGTCTTTAACTATACGCAGATAAAATTTCACCAAAATTGACCTAGGGGTTACAATATTGTAGACAGGACAATGTTACAGACGTTCGTATTTGTAATAATATTATGGTACGAACTTATAGATGTCTATGTCAGCATTGCTAAATTTTGTAACAGAAATGCAATCTATTTTTTGATATTTTCCATCGTCGGCGCTTGGTAAGACTTCCAAATATTCATATTTTTAAATGAAGAAACACTTGCACTTTGTTTTGTACTTTATTATTTTATAAATAGCCTACCGATTTCGCTTTTGACAGCATCATCAGGGCTAGACCTTAAATTACCTAATTGAAGTGTAATTGCACTTGCACTTTTTTTTGTACTTTATTATTTTATAAATAGCCTACCGGTTTCGCTTTTGACAGCATCATTTATAAAATAATAAAGTATAAGTGATACGTAAAACAGTACTACAAGTGTTTCTTCATTTAAAAATATGAAGAAATGCAATCAATGTGAATATAATCAATTAAAATGAGCCAGCAATATTCTGCCCCAATATCGCGAACGAGATCCGGTGAGAAGAGGTATTTAATTAGCAGATAAGATCGGAAGAGGTCGCAACATCGCGGGAACCACGGTGATTGGAAGACGTAACACTTTTATTGTGTCTTCTGCTGGTTAGAGCCCACCGCGTAGTGACACACCGACCTCCATATTACTAGTTTTATTATATTCTTCGAAAATCTTTAAATGCCAACCAAACACAAACGTGTTAATAACTTATGTCAATATAACTTATGTCAATATTTTTTCCCCGTGATGGTCCGGGCTCCTTTGTAGAATAGACCATCAGCCTTCCTTGCCAGGCAGCTCGTAAAAGGCGAGCAAAGGCTCACCGTCACTAACACCGTGAATTCTGACTAGGTGGTAGAGTTTAGCAGCGATTCGCCCGGATTGGTACCACCGCCTTACCTATTCCTGCCGCCATAACGTCATGACGTGTTCCATTTCGGAGGGTAAGGTAGCCGGTAAACTTACTGTTGCTCGAGGCCTTAAATCCCAGCCTCAAATTGGCTACGCACCAGTACCACCTGTTGGTGTCTCTAGGCGGCGTGATTTTCTTACCATTAAGAAATCTATTTGCTTGTTTGCCTTCCAATATCATAAAAAAAGCATCTACGGTGTCGACTGCGTAGGTACGCTTATCTCTTACAATTACGAGAGTCGTGAGCTTGTTCGCTGTATTATTAAAATAAAAAAATATGTTAATTATAAGAATCGCCTCTGTAGTGGAGCGGTCCGGGTGTTGGACTTGACTGCATGAGGTCTCGGGTTCGAATCCCGGGTCGGCCAACAAAAAGAAAATTGGATTTTTAAAATTTTCTAATTAAAAAAATGTTGGTCGGGATTGGAAACGTGCCCGGTGGGCGATAGGTTTGCCACCTATCACATTATGGGACTTAGTATCTTCGGCTAGTCGTGGGTGCCCTGGTTGTGCCTCTGCATACCTATTCGGGGATATGAGCGTGAAGATACTTTTTTTTTATTATAAGAAAAAAATCTACGCATAAGCCGACGCGTCAACCTGTAATAAATTTCACAGAAACCCAAAACTATAGTCATGTACATAGTTTTTAAAGATTGTAAAGTTCGCAAAAAGACAGATTTCTTACTAGTAGGTAGGTAAGGTAGGATTCCGAAGGTGAAAATAGTGTCAATCTAGTAATGGGACGATATGAGCCTGAAGCTAGGATGATAACTGTTAAGGTATCTAGTATGTTCGTCAAATACATACCTATCCCGGAAACGAAACCAACACGGAACCGGACCAACAAGACGGACATTACAATTATTTTGTGTAACAGATATAAATCTAGTTTTCTAAATCCAACCTAGATTTTTTTTAAGCCTTAGCTGAAGCAACAAAGCTTGAATTTTGTGCATTTTTACTTCTGCATTTTGTAAATTTTAGTTTTTTGTGTGCAATAAAGTATTAAATAATAATAATAATAAATACGACTTTCGTCACGTGATTTTTCGTCATTGTAACAGGCAAGAAAGGTCATGGGATAGTGCAATAAAACTAACGATTTTATTCAAAATATTGATTTCAGTAGTAGGACGACAAGTTTGTTTTGACGCATTTACAAAAGGATTTTCAACCAGCATTGAGACCCTTATTAACCGAGTTAAAAAAAACTAGGTGGTTCTCAATGCGGCCGGCATATTATGTATGTACACCGACTTCTCCGAGGTTTCTGAACCGATTCAGGTACGCATTTTTTTTGTTGTACATGCGAAATAGCTTCGAATTGGTCCCATAAAAATTTGATTCAGGTAGACGAATGGCGTTTTATTTTATGAGCTTTTTTTATCTACTTTGACCTATCTTGATATTTATTTTTATTAAGTCATATCAGCAAAAACCCTATAACTATAATAATTAAATATATCGCCTCTGTGGTCTAGCGGTCCGGGTGTTGGACTTGACTGCATGAGGTCCCGGGTTCGAATCCCGGGTCGGCCAACGAAAAGAAAATTGGATTTTTCTTATTTTCTAATTACAAAATCTTGGTCGGGATTGGAAATGTGCCAGTGTGAAATGTGTGAAATTGTGGAACTTAGTGTCTTCGGCTAGTCGTAGGTGCCTCGGTTGTACCTCTGCATACCTCTTCGGGGATATGGGCGTGAAGATACTTTTAAAATTTCTGTATTATAAATAGTAGGTCATTACTTCAAAACATTTAAACGTGTTTCTTTTAAAACCTGTATCCAATTTAAATGAAACGACATATGAATCCTCCGCGTATTCGATGCCCTAAAATACGCAAATCACCGAGATGCCGTTGTCCTCTGTGATGGCAACGCGGATGTTAAAATACGGAAATTCAAAGAGGCATACTTGCAATGCGCAATGTTCAGGAAGCCAAGTGACATTCTCCTGGCTGATGAGTTCTACGAGAGCAGGCCATTACCATACCTAATGGTTTGATATTAGGGCCATAGTCGCGTAAGGTACCTCGTTTGTCAAAGGTTAAGGGGTGCAGTGAAAGCACGAGGCTAGCAAGGTTCACATTATACAGTTAGAAGGTGGAGAGAATCACGAGAACCTGCTGTTATCATAATTTATGTCCCGAAGACTGGACTGAGAGGCAATTTTAACTTAGCAGTTATTATTAACTTTTGGCGTATTTTTATTTTAGCACTTGCCCTGTTCCAATCCTGTCTGGGGCGAATTTTTTTCTTTCTTTAAAATTCATAGAAATGAACTATTGTGTTATACTTATATTTACTTAGTATGCAAGTCTGTAGAAAGTAGTTAAAGAAATATAAAATAAAATTACATCGGGAGTATCTCAAATAAATGATTAAAAATATATTTGATATTTTCCATCGTCGGCGCTTGGTAAAAATTCCACATAATCATATTTTTAAATGAAGAAACACTTGTACTGTTTTACGTATCACTTATAATTTATTATTTTATAAATAACCTACCGGTTTCGCTTATGACAGCATTATCAGGGCTAGGACTTAAACAAAAATAAAAAAAAATTATTAAATAATGGATTGAAAAATATATAGTGTATAGTAAATATATATATATATATTATGATGTAGATCGCCTCTGTCTGGCGGTACGTTGACGGACTTGACTTCTTGAGGTCCCGGCTTTGATCCCCGGGTCGGTCATAAAAAAAAAGTAAAGAATGTGTATTTCCAATTTTCTATTAAAAATAACGGTATCCCGAATTGGATACGTGCCCGGTTGGCGATAGGCTTGGTGTGACACAATGTGACAGATGTCACATTGTGGGACTTACGTCCGATTTTACCTAGAACCCCTAAAATTTACTGATCTTTTAACGTCAGTTATGGGACTTTTTCAATATAAAACAGTCCCTTAAATACGTTAAAAGTCCCCTAAAGTGTAGGGGCTCTTGGAGAAATCGGGCATTAGTGTCTTCGGCCAGTCGTGGATTCGTGCCTCTGCCTACCACTTTCGGGATATAGGCGTGAAGATACTTTTATATGTAGCTGTATCCGGTTATGGAAAACATACAAATAAAAACCTGTGTTGAGTAGTCCTATAAACCTTGTCCTAAAAAACTAACAAAATTGGTCCAGTTGTATACAATATTTTCCTACAAGTGATATGATCATGTACCTGCTCTCCTCAATAAGAGTTCTACCGGAACGGTTTTTTTTTTCATGACATTGGAAGGCAAACAAGCAGACGGATTTCCTGATGGTAAGAAATTCCCGCCGCCTAGAGACACCAAAGGTGGTAATGGTGCGTTGCCAACCAGAGGCCGGGATGTTAGGCCTCGAACAAAAGTAAGTTTACCGACTACCTTACCCTCCGAACCGGAACACGTCATGACGTTATGGGGGCAGGCATAGGTAAGGCGGTGGTACCGATCCGGGTGAGTCGCTGCGAAACTCTACCACCTAGTCAGATGTCACGGTGTTAGTGACGGCAAGACTATGCTCGCCTTTTACGAGCTGCCTGGCACAGGAAGGCAGATGGTCTATTCTACAAAGGAGCCCGGACCAACACGGGGGAAGTTTTGTGGGGGGGTTTGCCGGAAGACATGAGTTAGCTCACTTTTGATCCTTTATCATCATGAATCTACCCTTATATTTTTAAGTACTCGCAATTATCTATAATTATATATTAATTGGGGAAGGTAAGATGCTCAGTTAATTAGTGAAGCTTCTACGGTCTTTCTCAAGACTTTCCAAAGTGCCATGTTTTGTGGATGATGGACGTCTGATATCATCTACCCACAAGGCTGCAAATCATTGTTTGTTGTCTTGAGCAATTTAACAAAGATTTGTCTTTTGTTTAACAGTATTAAAACACATAAGCTGATAGATTTCCTAAAATTATGGAGATATATCGCCTCTGTGGTCTAGCGGTTCAGTTGTTGGACTTGACTGCATAAGGTCCTGGGTTCGAATCCCGGGTCGGGCAACAAAAGAAAATTGGGTTTTTCCAATTTTCTAATAAAAGAAGAAGAAGGAAAGAAAGAAGGAAGAAGGAAAGGAATAAAGGAAGAGGTAGGATGTGCCCGGTTGTGGCGATAGGCTTGCCACCTATCACATTATGGAACTTAGTGTCTTCGGCTAGTCGTGCCCTGGTTGTGCCTCTGCCTACCTCTTCGGGGATATGGGCGTGAAGATACTTTTTTTTATATACTAGTTGGGGAAGGTAAGATGCTCGGTTAATAAGTGAAGCTTCTACAGCCTTTCTCAAGATCCACTAAAGTGCGTTTGTCTGTTGGTGATAGACGTCTGATATCATCTACCTACAAGGCTGCAAATCATTGTTTGTTGTCTTGAGCTATACAGCAAAGATTTGTCTTTTGTTTAACAGTATTAAAACACACATGCTGACAGATTTCCTAAAAGTATGGAGATATATAAACAGACATACTAAACACATTAATATTGTGTTACCGACAAGAGGTTGAGTGTTTGACTATTACGTAATCTTAAAGAATACCTTCTTCCTCGAATTGTGAATTACATCATCACAAAAAAATCTTATGTAAATTTCAAACAGTATTAATTGAGCATTTACGATTTTACCATCATTACATTTGAAGAAATTACATACCCACTTATGATAAAAACTACTAAAAGTACGATATGACACTGATATGATATTGCAACTTGCATAATATCATAATTACAGTAACAATTAAAACCTTCTATTTTAATTTGCGCCGCTATTTCAAAATCTAAAATTAGTTTCCTACTTTAAAGTGTTACGATTCCAGACTACTAATTAATATATTAAAAAAAAGTATCTTCACGCCCATATCCCCGAAGAGGTAGGCAGAGGCACAACCAGGGCACCCACGACTAGCCGAAGATACTAAGTCCCATAATGTGATAGGTGGCAAGCCTATCGCCAACCGGGCACGTCTCCAATCCCGACCAACATTTTTTTTTATTAGAAAATTGGAAAAATCCAATTATCGTTTTGTTGGCCGACCCGGGATTCGAACCCGAGACCTCTTGCAGTCAAGTCCAACACCCGGACCGCTCGACCACAGAGGCGATAATGAATATATCATTTTGAATTATTTAAACGCAGTCGGACTACAAAAAAAACCGACTGTAACTGTTTCGTTAGGTACTAGTTACTACGTGGCAATATGATAATAAATTTTATCGAATATAGCAAATGTACAAACATCCTTCTTGTAGTTTTCTCATCAATAATGAAGTCGCCAATCATCATAAGAAAGAAAGAAAGAAAAGAAAAAAAAAATTATTTGCGGAATATGAGTGCAGATGTTACAAAATTATTTAAGGGGCCATATACGCTAAAATACGTCAGCAGTTTACTGTTTTTTCATACAAAGCAATCATGGATCTTGCTGACAAAAATACACAAGATTAACATGAATATGCTTTACAAGACTAGTGTTTCCAAAACACGATACATATCACTTTGCTCGATAGAAAAAAATCAAAAAGTTAACCCTTTTTTGAAAGCAAAACGCAAATGTCTACTTCAAATATGAAAATATCGACACCAGATTTAACGTATACATAGATAAGTGTTTCAGTTTTTATACTTTTTTTCAAATTACTTTTATAGTGTCAAAAATAGTGATTTGTCGCTTAAGACGTTTACTTTAGAGCGCCATTGTTCATAGTAATCATGGAACGGGGGAGCGCGGTGATTGGCTCTTCTGGCTGACTGAGTATGGGGCCTTAAGCGTTCCCACATATTCCATCAACTCGTAGTGTGCAAATATAATAAGCGAAAGATTTATGCATAACGCGTATAACCCAAAAAGCACAAGTCTGATCATGATAAAACTAATATGTGACCACGTCGGAATCATAACCTGTCTTAAAAAAATAATCATCAAAATCGAGCCCGACCCGGGGATCGAACCCGGGACATATATCTAAAATATTGTCCTTCCTTCTTAAGTCAGTTAAAAACTGGTATTACTATTCACCTTTTATCCTAATCTTTTATATAATTAAAAACAAAAAACTACTACAAATAAATTACAAAATTTTATCACCAATACTTTTCTTGTTTTGACCATGTTCTCTATTTTTATTGTTCTATTTGACATTTCGACTTTTAATCCGTAATTAGACTTTTAATTTGTTTTAATATCTAATTTCAAAGTTCGGCTTATCAGCAAAAACAGAATTAATTAATCTGACATTTAGTTTTAGCTACGACGAGAATTGATGCGATCAATGACATTAATAATTTGTCTGGTCATTTATTTTTATCATTCTATTGCAAAATTATGTTATTTACTTATTTGGTTTGTAAAATATCTTATTTATTGTATAGTTATTTTAAATGAAACTGAAATTAATAATTAATTTGTAATGTGGTGTAATGCTCGCTGACCGCATTCGTAACAATCAGATCCGAGAAAGAGTGGGATTGAAAGAAAGTGTTGGTGTTAAAATGCGAATGGACATACTCCGCTGGTTCGGTCATGTGGAAAGAATTTGAGAGAAAAGGTTGACAAAGCAGATATACAGTGCAAATGTGGAACGATGTAGGTACCCGGGGAGACCAAGGTTGACACTCCACGATCAGATCCCTCGGTGTCAAGAGTCTCTGAAACCGGCGTGTTTGTATGAAAAGGGTAATGAATGAGAAGGAAGCCAGACAGGTTTGTCAGGATCGTGAGGTCTGGCATTTGATACTCTCTGCCTACCCCATAAGGGATTTGGCGTGAAGATATGTACGTAAATTATGTATGCATTTATAATGATCCAAAGAATTGTAATGTCAAGTATAAAACATGTTCTCTTTATTCACAAAATAAATATTATGTTGAAATTGATACTTGTTTGGTGACTAGAGGGAACATATTTGTACATTTATAAACATGAGCCTTTCTCAAAATATTGTTTAATTTTTGTGCCAGCCCTCGTCTTTGCGTTTTTGTTTTAATCCTTGTTCGAAATGTACATGTCCACTTTTGTAAATTAAATGTAAATAGGCTTAACATATTATGCGATGAAGAATCAGATTTTTTCTTTCTTTCTTCTTTTTCTTTGATAAGAAATTCACGCCGCCTAGAGACACCAAAGGTGGCAATGGTGCGTTGCCAACCTGGAGCCGGGATGTTAGGCCTCGAGCAAAAGTAAGTTTACCGGCTACCTTACCCTCCGAACCGGAACACGTCAACGGCAAGCATTGACGTTATGGTGACAGAAATAGGCAAGACGGTAAGCATATGCTCGCCTTTTACGACCTGTGGGGTTACCATAAGCTCTTCAAACAGTACTATTTCAACAATACTAATTCTCAGTCGAGAAAGACAACCTTATGACATTGCTTATAAAGGCAGACATTTAGCAAGATGGAAATAATACTGCTATAAGCGTTCATGGTAAGGCCCCTGTTCATGTTGATGATCATGTTAAAAAGTGTTGATATTATTGTCATTTTTATGAAATGAATAAATTAATGTTATAATATTTATTTACATTAATTACTGTGCGGGATAACTAAAAATGTGTAAACTGTATAAAAGTGTTTAAGTGTATATTTTAATGTAAAATTAACTCTGTAAAAATAAGTTATTTATTTGTCCTAATTTCATGTGTTAAACCCGTACAGTAGAGCCCTTTATATGCAACGAGCATTGTATAACAATAACTTCCTTTGTCTTTAGAATGTAACATTAAGGCTCACTGTACCCTTTGTATAACTAAAATATTAATTTTTAGGACCGCGGCTCTCCATACGGTACAACTCCGTTGGATGGGTCTCTTAGGTGACCGCGGCTCTCTGTACGGTAAAACCGTAAGACAGCTAGTACCCTAAGTAAAATTTATATGTTAATTTGTGATTGGTTAATTTTGATGTATACTGATTGGCTAGCCATTGTAGTATACTAGCTTAGAAAATCGAATAAAAAGCCGCATTTTTTGTTAATAAAACACATTCGAAAAGGCAAGCCATGAAGATTGTACTCCTCTACAAAATAAAGAAGCTTCAAGTAAATGCTGTTTCTCTTCACCAATCCAGCTGTAGTACACATCTTATGGTCCTTCGAGCCGGATCCGTGAAGAATATTGAAAAAAGAAGAAGAAGCTAGTCACTATGCCGGAGACACGTTCCGAGCAAAAAGGCCGCAAATTAACGTCGCAACAAGAAGCCGAGTCAACTGAGGGGACAACAACCACCTCGGGGACTGGCACAACCGCTACCACGTCGGGTAGCGGTATTACTGGCACAGAAACCACCGTCACGGATTCAACAGAAAATACAGCCATCTCCGTGGCCACAGCGCCGCTGCCGAGCGCTCATAGCTCATAGTTTCTGTGGCTAGCGCGACTGCCGCCAACGCGCCATCCGTCACGCCGTCTTCCGCACCGGCCAGTAGAGGAATACAGCTTGCCAGCAGAAAAACGTATCAAGATACAGAAACGTCTACAGTAAAAGAGAATGTCACCGGTCTGCCAGAGCCGAGCAGACCACAGGTACCCCGCTCGCCAATCAAGAGGGGTGGGGGGGTATCTAACTACAGCAAGTCAAAAGCATGCAAGATAGCAAAAGCAAAGGAAGAATTACTTCGCCTACAAGTAGAACTTGCCGCAGCGCGCCTAGTTGCATTGGAAGCGGGAGAAACGGATAATGAAGAAGATGAAGAAATCTCTCTTGCGTCTAAAACCGATATAAATGAACGCGTCAACAACTGGTTGGAAGAACAAGCCGCACGTCCTATATTAGCCATCTCTAACGAACCACACCAACCGCTGGAAGTTGCAAGCTGTTACCAACGTACAACAACAACAACAGCAGAACTATCAGTCAACACCGGCGGGAGGACATCAAGACTTCAAAGAACTAGCTGAAGCAATTACAAGCGCCGTCAAAGCCGCACAACGTCCAAAATACATCGAATTACCAATCTTCAGCGGGTGGGTCTCATCAGGAATGGCTACCATTTCGTGCTGCCTATTTTGAAACAGAAAGCATGTTCTCAGCCATAGAAAACACCAACAGAAAGAAACCTGAAGGGGAAAGCCAGAGAAGCTGTTGAAGGCCTACTTATTACCAGTGCGTTGCCAACAGAAATTATGAAGACACTGGAATCAAGATTTGGCAGACCAGAATCGATTGCTATGATGGAAATAGAGTCTCTTCGTGCGCTACCGCGCCTGACGGAGTCACCACGAGACATATGTATCTTCGCAACAAAGGTCACCAACATCGTAGCAACTTTGAAAACCCTTGGCTGCACCAACTACATGTACAACCCCGAAGTTTCAAAAACAGTTGTAGACAAACTGACGCCTACCCTGCGATACAGATTCTATGACTTTGCAGCGACGCAACAAAAAGAAGACGCAGATTTATTGAAGTTAGAAAGATTTCTTAGAAAAGAAAACACACAGAAAAGACGTTCACCTACGGTTGTCCTGTATGTGATCAACAGGGACACACGACAGCTGACTGTGAACAATTCAAGTCGTTGGATGAAAACACAAGATGGAATACAGCCAAGTCCAAGCGTCTATGCTTCCGGTGTCTCCGCTACAGAACCAAAACTCACAGCTGCCGTACGAAACCTTGTGGTATCGATAACTGCAAATATCTACATCACAAGATGTTGCATCATAAGAATACAGCTGATAGAGCGGCACCAAACGAAAAAGAAGCAACAGAAACTATCAACTCTGCCTGGACAATGAAAAGTAAACAGTCGTATTTGAAAATTATCCCAGTTCAAGTAAGAGGACCGAAGGCAACAGTCAACACCTTCGCTCTAATGGAGGACGGGTTAACAGTAACTTTAGTTGACAACGATGTAGCCAAACGCATCGGAGTCACGGGACACGTCGATCCGCTCAGAATAGAAGCCATCAACGACATGAAGAAGTCAGAGCAAACATCCAGAAGAGTAGCCATCAAACTCAGGGGCCTAAACGACCACGAAGAAGAGGTACAAGCACGTACAGTCAAGAACTTGCTTGTCTCGTCGCAACGGGTACCGAAAGAACTACTTAAAGAATGTAAACATCTAGAAGACATTTGTCAACATATCACATACACCAATGCCAAGCCACAAATACTGATAGGACAAGACAACTGGCATCTCCTGTTAACTTCAGAAGTAAGAAAAGGAAATAGAAACCAGGCAGTGGCATCACTCACGCCGCTCGGTTGGGTTCTACACGGAAGTCAAACACGAACCCTTGGCCATTCCATTAACTTCGTATCTCAAATTACAGAAGATACCAACGATAACTTAGAAAACCTAGTGAAGCAATATTTTGAAATGGATGCAATATGTCTTAACCCTAGAAAGCCAAAATCGGACCCGGAAGAACAAGCTCTACGTATCTTATAAAAAACAACGAAACAAACAGAAACAGGAAGATACGAGACAGGTCTATTATGGAAAAAAGAAAGCGTTAACCTCCCTGACAACTACGAAAACTCTTTGAAAAAGCTACTCAACATCGAAAAGAAAATCGACCGAGACCCAGCTCTGATACAAAAATAAACAGAACAGATGACAGCACTAGTGTCTAAGGGCTACAGTGAACCCACCCCGAAAACGAAGACTCCAAACAAGACGTGGTACCTACCACATTTTGCGGTTGTAAACCCTA
>NJDD01001072.1:49930-65151 GCA_002245505.1 Calephelis nemesis | reverse complement strand
GAAATCGAGTCTAACACCTGGACCGCTAGATCATAGAGGCGACTAAAAATAAAGTTTTGTTTTTTTTTTCATTTTCCTTATATTTTTCCCGGTTTTTCTCTTCATAAGAACCTTCTTCTGACAATAAATAACACAACAAAAAAAGAATTAGCCAAATTGGTTCAATCGTTCGGAAGTTATTCGCTTAACTTAGCTTAGTTATTCATTTTTTATATTTTTGAATTCTAGCGGCCCGCTCCGGCTTCGCATGGTTATGAAATATACCAAGAAACCTTCCTCTCCAATCACTTTATCTATTAATAAAAATCGCATCAAAATCCGTTGCGTAGTTTTAAAGATTTAAGCACACATGTACATAGGGACAGAGGAAGCGACTTTGTTTTATACTATAATATAGTGAAGAACTACAGCCGGGTTGAAATACAACTGAAAATAATCAGTTACGTAATATTTTTATCTACTTCGGCGTAGGAATATTACAAACAGCCAGATGTTGTCCGCTGGTGAAATTCCAGTATTTAGGTCTCAATAATAAATCTTTAGCAAATGCGATCAAAACAGAATTCAGTTCTTTAAGATACCGTTAAAAAGACGTCAGCTACTTCAGTCATGGTAATTGATTTCGTCGTTTGAACTTCGATTATATTACGGTACATTGCAAGCGTTGTTGATCTGGAGGATTTGGTAGCCGGTAACTTACTCAAGAAAAAGATTTCAAATTGTAGCTTTTAGTAGCCACTACTAGTGCCTACCTTCTGAGTCCGAGTTTCCGAGTTTTTTTATTGTACCATATTTTGGTGTGCAAATATTTTCATATTAATAAAAAAATATTATTAAATTACATAACACTTAACTTTTATGCCAATTATTTATATGTATAATTAATTATTTGAAAAATGAAATTTATTTATCTGTTAAAAATGTGTGTTAAAAGCTGTTACAAAAGATATTTGTTAATACCAACATATTCTACCACGTTGTGGTGTGCAAATATCTTTAAAATTATACAAATTTATTATTAAGATTTATAACATACTCTGTAGTCTAGCGGTTCAGTTGTTGGACTTGACTGCATGAGGTCCCAGGTTCGAATCACGGGTCAGGCAACAAAGAAGAAAATTGGGTTTTTCCAATTTTCTAACGAAAAAAATGTTGCTCGGGATTGGAAATGTGCCCGGTTGGCGATAGGCTTGCCACCTATTTTTTATTTATATTTATATTGCCCACATTGTGGGACTTAGTGTCTTCGGCTAGTCGTGAGTGCGCTAGTTGTGCCTTTGCTTACCCCTTCGGGGATGTGGGCGTGAAGATGCTTTAACATACTGTGTTTTAATATTCGAACAAAATTTTAAAATATAATTAGGTTTTACCCTAACTACCTTTTTCAAGCCTAGCCAGTCAGAATAAGAAACGGTGAACAAACAAAATTTGTCTACTAGTTTACTATTTTACAAACTCCCGGACCAACATAGAGAAATTGTGTAATATTGTGTCTTTTTGGTTACACCCCAAACAGGATTACCAGCTAATTCTGTTAACTTAATGCTTATACATCGTTTGTAATACATTATAAGGTTTCGTTAAGCCTACCTGCGTGACAGATTACGTGTTACTAGTCGGGGGTGTACTAGCAGCATCATTTCGAAACGAATTAATTTTAATCAAACGTAACATAACTTTAATCGCCTCTTTGGTTTAGCGGTTCAGTTATTGGACTTGACTGCATGAGGTCCCAGGGTTGAAGCCCGGGTCGGGCAACAAAAAGATAATTGGATTTTTTCCAATTTTCTAATTAAAAAAAATGTTGCTCGGGTTTGGAAATGTGCCCGGTTGGCGATACAGCCTGACAAGCTTGCCACCTATCACATTGAGGGACTTAGTATCTCCGGCTAGTCGTGCGTGCCCTGGTTGTGCCTCTGCCTACCTCTTCGGGGATATGCGCGTGAAGATGCTTAACATAACTTTAAACTTGCATTCAGAAGAAAAAACCCTCAGCTAGTTTAATTTTTATTCAGCGGTCTTCTAACCATATACCGTTATTAATTAAAGATAAACGTGATCATGGTAAAGTGCCTACAAGATGCTTGGACTTCATGACCACAAGGGACGAATACTGAACCAAATACTAACAGCTCTGGGCGATTACATCTCACTCTGCGGCGAGTTTCATATCTTCACCAAGATATAATAAAAAATAATAATAATAAATATCCCTGGACAAGTCACAAAAATTGAATCTAACCCCAAAGTAAGCAAATTATAATGCTTGTGTTATGGGTGTTAGCAACGATATTAATACATAGAAATACTTAAATAGATACCAGAATACATTTAATAAACACCCAGACCCGGAAATGCAGACACCTAAATGTTCATCACACAAATGTCTGCCCCCGTCGGGAATTCGTCGATGCAGTGAGGCGAGTACGCTAGCCACTCGACCAACGAGGCGGTCAAAATGGACTAAAAGTTTTTTTTTCAAATATACGTAGTAGTAATTCGCATGTTTTAATAAACTAACAAAGCGTATCTTCAATTTTATTTTATTAGATTATATAAGTACATTAACGATAGAGATATATTAACGTATGTATACTAATAATCCTAAAATTGAAAAATTTCAATAAACCCTTGACGAAACCGATATGTAAAGTAGATAAGGACCATCTCGATCACGTCAGCTTTCAAACGAAAAAATCCGCATGTAAATCGGTACCTCCGCTCAAAGGTAAAGCCTTAGATACATCCATACTGTATGTGTCATAACCGTACATACGTCAAACTCATTACACCCCTCGTTACCGACGGTTAAAAACCTGCCACTTTGCAAGCTTGGACTGAAACCGTTTCATAGAAAGCCTATTACTTACTATTTCATCGATTTTGAGGAGACATAGACAAGTTTTTCATTTTCTGAAAATAGCTCTATTGATATTGCTTTGAGTTTAGAAGCGCAGCTGTAACACATTCCAATTTTTTATGGACTTTTTTTAAATTAACAAACACAAGTTGTTACT
Source organism: Calephelis nemesis (assembly GCA_002245505.1). Lineage (NCBI taxonomy): Eukaryota > Metazoa > Arthropoda > Insecta > Lepidoptera > Riodinidae > Calephelis > Calephelis nemesis. The sequence goes on along the minus strand of NJDD01001072.1, from coordinate 62,134 downwards.
GTTTTATATATGTGTATGTAAAAAACACAGATAAGGGAGATGCTGCAGTGCGGCCAAGGTTACATATAGGCCTTGAACTTTAGATAGCGCAGAACACATTTTAGTATAGGGTTGTCACTACCTAACTAACTAAATGGACTACATTACTAGTGGATTTTCCCATATTATTTTTTGTCATACGGAGTCACCAAACTTAATGAGCTTAGTTACAAGGGAAGTGCAAATTGCAAAAATGATTTAAATTTAGTTTGCATTCACAAAGTGAATGGAAATGATTCCTACTTTACCGTATTCCGCAAGATCTTTCTGAGTCACTTAAATGACCAAATAGCTTTAACTTTAACTTAATTAAGAAGAGTAGGTACCTTCAAAATACTATCATTAGTTTTTGAACTGACAACAAGGCTTAAAGCTTATTTCAAAGCTCAATTTATTTTACTAAAGTCAGTCGTTTTTGACAAAACATTTTTATAAACCAGTTCAAAATAGGTAATTATTCCAAAGAATTTGAAAAAAAAGTCTTTTGTCGTAGGGTTGTCACTTTCTAGTAAATTAAATAGGTATAATGTTGACGTTGGTCTAAATGTAAAATTATAAAAAAAAAACAAATCATATCCTTGCGAAAAGTCAATCTTCAACATCAACATAATATAAACTCGACTTGTTTCTGTCACATTCTTCTACATATTGTGTAATATTGTAGATATATGCACATAATATCTGTACTATCATTATGAGGAAGTACATTAACGTAATGAAAATAATTTGTTTGCGGAATATGTATGTTAAAAAGTTGTTAGAAAATACTTAAACAACTTTGTTGTATGCAACTATTACTTTCAGTAAAAGATATTTTATGATATTGAAAGGCAATTCACGCCGCCTAGCGATACCAACGGTGGTAATAGTACGTTGCTAACCTGAGGCTGGAATGTTAGGTCCGAGCAAAAGTAAGTTTACTGGCTATCTTACTTAATCCGAGCGAGTCACTGCGAAACTCTACCACCTAGTCAGACATCACGGTGTTAGTGACGGTAAGCCTATGCTCGCCTTTTACAAAGCTGCCTGGCACGAAAGCAGATGGTCTGTCCTGCAAAGGAACTTGGACCAACATATATTTTACAATCTTTTTTACGCAAACAAATCACAAAAATCGATCTAGCCTCAGAGTAAGCTAAGTATATTCCTGTGGTCATAATAGTGTAGGTCAACGACAATAATTACACCCGACCAGATCGAACTCGAGCCTCAACATCGGTGACACTACGCTTGTAAATTAACGCGTCAGTAAAGGCGGTCTAACTATTTAGTTTAACAAAAAAGACGAGGTAACAAAATGGATGCCAAGGACATTGAAGCCGCTTCACCGTATTATTTCATTTAAAAAAAAAGTACCTTCACGCGCCCATATCCCCGAAGAGGTAGGCAGAAGTACAACCAAGGCACCCACGACTAGCCGAAGACACTATGTCCCACAATGTGATAGGTGGCAAGCCTATCGCCAACCGGGCACATTTCCAATCCCGACCAACATTTATTTTTATTAGAAAATTGGAAAAATCCAATTCTGTTTTTTTGGCCGACCCGGGATTCGAACCCGGGACCTCCTGCAGTCAAGTCCAACACCAGGACCGCTAGACCACACAGGCGATTTTTTTATTATTTCATTAAATTTATTTAATTAGAGTACCGAATGCTGTATGCTAAAAATGTTAAAAAGTGTATTTGGTAAAAGTCCGCTTTACCATTCTGACTCCATCACATACACATATGTACATACATGTCGAAGTAGACATGGTATGATTGCTCTTTGGGGGCCGTCAAGAGCCNNNGGTAAAAAAATGTATATCTGCGTTTTCAGTGACCTTTTTAAAGATGGGATGATTATCTTCAGTTTAATTATTGCAGACGAATCTACGCTAGTTTTCTTTTCGTTATAGACAACTTGGTCTGTACCTACCATTACATAGTGAACACCATCGAAAGCACGTTGTTAAGCTTCTTTGTGGTGCTCGACAAAAGCTTACCTACAAGCTAACGCTTATGAAGATAGTTTGTGTTGCTTACCTGAAAACAAAAAGTTTATATAAATATTTTTTTAATTTAGAATTTATTAATTTATTTCGAAACTAATTACAAACTATCTTGTTAACTTGGAACAAAAATAATTTAACGGACAGGTGGTGTATAAGGAAAATGTTCAAAATGTATATAAAAGACGTTCTAGACGATTGTAAACATTGCTTCCAACAAATGTAAATATGGAGGAAATTTGTTTCCATTTACTGGTCATAATTAAATTTAGATTAAATCTATGTTACAATGTTTACAATTAGTGTTTTCAGGAGTCTAGAACCCATAGAAGTCAACCCAATGCTATGCAACTTCTAGTTATATGTCGCTAGAGTATAAAAATAATAAATACATATCCCGGGAAAAGTGACAAATTTAATCTAATCCCAGAAATAAGCAAGTTTAACGGTTTGCTGTGGGTAGTAAACATACTAATACAAGATACTACCAGACCAGAACTACAGACGTCTTCAAGCTTATCATACATAGGACAAACAAAAACACACTACCCCATATTAAGAATCGAACCCAAGCCTTCCGGTTGTGGTATTGAAGTGTACGGTAACCTTTCGATCAATGTTGTACTTTGTATATATACGTTGTACATATATATGTTACAAAATTGCGATAGTTTAAGAAAGAGGCATTATAATTACGCGAGGAAGAGGATTTTTTAAACTTACACACAAGAGCGTGATTCCTATATTTTTTTCATCGTATCAAACTTGCGTTTGTTAGTCTGAGATATATATATAGTTAGACTTATAACTTTTTAAAAAGTAATCCGATTTTAATCGTTCGTTTTTATGCACAGCAACAACACTACACCAATTAGTGTGTAAGGGTGGATAACCAATATGGTTCCATTAAAATTTTATGGCAAGGTTAAGCGCTTTTTGAATTATAATTAACTATATGATTACCAGCGACATAATCAACAAAGTATATATATCAAATACATATCTAATAAGTGAAACAGTGCCATTGTGGGTACCATGTAACCTCCAGCGGTATCCACTTACCATCCTCGGTCAAAATAAATTGAAATGGACAATCCATGTCATCTTAATATATAAGTATATAAATGTCGTGTCACAATGTTTGTCCTCAATGGACTCCTAAACCACTTAACCGATTATAATAAAATTCGCACACCATGTGCAGTTCGATCCAACTTGAGAGATAGGATAGCTTATATCTCAATTTATGGTAAAAAAAAATTACCATCCGAGCAAAGCCGGAACGGGCAGCTAGTGTATTATATAATCATAGCTTCCGAATTTTAAGCATATATACTAGCGTCGCGCCGGCGCGTAAACAAATTAAACTAAAAATAATAATTTATGAAACCTGTAAGGGCCACTTGCACATTCCCGGGTTATATTTAATATTGAGTTAAACTGTCAAACATAAGTTAACCCTAGTTAGAGGCAAACTCAGTGTTAAACACTTAACCCGGAAACGTACAAGTGGCCCTAATTGTTTTAGGTAAACAATTAGATACATATTATCCATAAGAAATACGAAAGTCTGTTTGTCTGTTACGCTTTTATGGCTAAATCGCTGGACACATTGTGGTGAAATTTGATATGCGTATAGTTGAAAACCCGAACGCAAAAAATTTATTCGATAAAAAAAATGTATGAAAATCTGTGGTACGCTGTCGAAGTCTGGGACAACCAGCAAGATAGTATATGCTATGTCTAGATAGATAAGTTATGTCGGATAATTATTACAGGTTACTAAAGTTAGTTTAGTCGGAACAAAAACTCATTTATGATTCTTAAATGTTTGCACAAAAGTGACAGTTTTTGAATGACCTAGTCCTTACTGCGAATTATTCCGTATGTTGCGAGTCTTAATACTAATCCCTTATTACTAAGGCCTCGTCCGCATCTGCGAATTTTCACCCCGGGATTGTTTTCTCGCAATTTTTTTTATGATAATGGAAGGCAAACAATCAGACGGATTTCCTGATAAGAAATTCACGCCGCCTAGAGACACCAGATATGGTAATGGTGCGTTGCCAACCTGAGGTCGGGATGTTAGGCCTCGAGCAAAAGTAAGTTAAACGGCTAACATAATGAACTTTACACGAATGTAAACACTGGCGAATTTTTGGCACTGCAAATTAATACAAATGCAAATTAATTGAAGTGAAAATTCGCAGTGCAGACTAGGTGTAAATATAATAACAAAGTAAACAAAATGGCGGTGGAATTAAATCCAGGCCAAGCATCACAAAATTTACGACCTTATAAAAATTTAATAAATATACAAACATAATTAGTAATTAAAGTAGCTATAATTAAATAAAATATGTTAAATATTACGCAATACATCAGTAATTTGTTGACGCGGAGGTAATTTATACATAATAGACAAAATGGCGGATATCTTACTAATCTTAGAAATGGCGAATTATCTAATAAGTTTACTGCTTAGCGGGCTCAGGTTTCTTGTCACTACTACCGTGATTGCGACTAAATGATAGAGCGCTGTGATTATATTTTATTAAGATTGTCAATTTCGGTGAGGTTAGTGCTCACAATTTTTTCAGCGCCAATGCGACTAGGAGTCGAAATGGTCGCTGTGGCCGAAATCGATAGGAGTCATCATCGCTCGCAATTGTCGTGTTGCAGCCAGAAGAGTAGGAAAATTGTTAAAACGGTAACCAAAAGCAGTTAAAAAAGTATGTTTATCCCAAAGGGTAGGTAGAAGTATAGCCAGGGCACTCCCGACTATCTGAAATCACTGTCGACCGTGCTCAGAGAATTTGATTGTCCTTAAATCAGTCATTAAGACGACATTTTTAGGGTTTCGTACCCAAAGGGTAAAAACGGACAATATTACTAATCGGCTGCTGTCTGTCTGTCTCATAAACCGTGATAGCTAGAAAGCTGAAATTTTCACAAATGATGTATTTCCGTTGCCGTTTTAGCAACAAATACTAAAATTAAAAAAATATTAAGTGTACTACAATAAACGTAATATTTTCGTATTTTTTTGCTCAATTTTAAAACGATATCAGGCAGACGCTTTCAATGTTCACGGAATATTTACTAGTATATTACCTTTCAAAATAAATAATTAAATAACAATTAAGTAAATATTAAAGGAGAGCTCCCATACAACAAACGTTAATTTGTATTATAATAATAACAATATAATATAAATAATAATATAATAAACAAACGGAACCCTTAGTGCACGAGTCCAACTCGCACTTGGCCGGTTTTTCAAGGTATCTTTTAGACAACATAGACCAGCGTTTTCCAAATACTGTTCTGTCATGGCCTGGTAATTTTCAAACTGCCAAATCGTACCCACTTGACTCTTAAGCACAAACTACATCCATTAGGTTAGTTTAACTACATTTTTTACATTGACAACTTTGTCGAATTTAAAATCAAGCTGCAAAAAACCCGTTTCAATTGTCTGAGCGAAATATCTATGATTGACGAAGATACGGCACGGTGAGATGCAGTTTTCTTGTCTCTGTCAATCGTTATCGTCTTTTGACCCGGTATTTGCATGGTCCGGTACCGAGTCGCGACTCGGCATTTAGGAAACACTGACATAGACCAATGCAATAATGCCAAAACGACTCATTCTTTAATATGTAAAATGAAAGAGACAAATAAAGGAAATATATAGCAAAAAAAATTATTTTTAGTATTTGTTGTTACAGTGGCAACGGAAATACATCATTTGTGAAAATTTCAACTTTCTAGCTATCACGGTTTATGAGATACAGCCTGGAGACAGACTGACAGCGGAGGCTTAGTAATAGGGTTTTCGTTTATACTTTTTGGGTACGGAATTCTAAAAAGACAAAATAGAAAATAAAAATAAGATGAATGGTTTAGTGCAAGACTATAATAGTAGGGCGAGAGTATAATCACAAAATTAAAAAAATATATATGTATAATGGATGGAAATATAATATGGGTGTTTATAAAATTTATTCTGGTATCGATGCCTAACATCCATAACACAAGCATATAATTTGCTTACTTTGGGGTTAGATTCAACTTGTGTAAGTTGTCCAGGGATATTTATTTATATAAGCATTAAGCCCTGACATAACATGTCATACTCTAACTAAGCACCTTCTCAATCATGCCAGCTTTCATACAAAAAATGCGCATCGAAATCGGTCCATTCATTTAGGAGTTATGATGCCAAAACAAACGTCAAACTACCCTCTTTTTCCGTCTTTGAAATTCTCCGTCGTTAAACATTCAACAAAATCCTCCCTTTGCAATAAACAAAAATCTGATAAATAGCTTTGGACGAGATAGCTTATCACTTTGTCAAAGTGTCAAGGTTGTCATATCAATTAATTAAAACAAGAGCAAAGTTTAATCAACTATGACCCACATAATGTCGTCGATTATGAATTACTCGTAACAGACTGAAAACAAGTGTTAAACTTGTTTTTTTTGTATGAAAGCATGCTTTGATAGCTTTAGAGTTTCGACCCTCAACATTATCGCCTCTGCGGCCTAGCGGTTCAGGTGTCGGACTTGAGTACATGAGGTCCCGGGTTCGAATCCTCGGTCAGGCAACAAAAAGAGATTAGGTTTTTCCAATTTTCTAATAACAATAAAATGGCTCGGGATTGGATATGTGTCCGGTTGGCGATAGGCTTGCTACCTATCACACTGTGGGACTTAGTGTCTTCGGCTAGTCGTGGGTGCCCTGGATGTGCCTCTGCCTACCACTTCGGGGATATGAGCGTGTAGATACTTTTTTAGGCCCTTTTTTTATGTTATAGGAAGGCAAACAAGCAGACGGATTTCCTGATGGTAAGAAATTCACGCCGCCTAGAGACACCAAAGATGGTAATGGTGCGTTGCCAACCTGAGGTCAGGATGTTAGACCTCGAGCAAAAGTAAGTTTACCGGCTACCTTACCCTCCGGACCGGAACACGCCATGACGTTATGGCGGCAGGAATAGGTAAGGCGGTGGTACCAAACCGGGCGAGTCGCTGCGAAACTCTACCACCTAGTCAGATGTCACAATGTTAGTGACGGCAAGCCTATGCTCGCCTGTTACGAGCTGCCTGGCCAGAAAGGCAGATGGTCTATTCTGAAAAGAAGCCCGTACCAACACGGGGAAACATACATTCGGATTTTTTACTGAATTCAGACGACAGACACTAAATTACACCGTCGGTCTCGGCGACGAAAACCTTTCTTGCGCCTGGCATCTAACGCCGAGCGACGATCCGCCACTATTCCTCCATCACCCAGTAACCAGAACGCAGCACCAAGTCGAGGTACGGTCTCCAGAGACAGCCCTTGGTGCTCGCGTTGTAGGGAACAGTCCAATTCATCTAAATAATGATGTCTCAGGCTGAGCGGAGTCGCTCGTCCACAAAGCTCAGGGAAGTTGTAAAAACCGCGAGGTTGGCAACACATTCCAAAAAAAACAGAATTCAGTTTCGAAAAAATCCAAACAAATCTATGGACCTTCACACACGTCTGGAATTTTGTTACGGAATTTTGAAAGGGGATTCCGTAGAGGAAATCTAAATGTGTGTTGCAGGCTTTAAGGTTATATGCAGCGAACATAGGTAACCTATGTGATATATTGTATCTTCACACCCACATCCCCGGTAGGCAGAGGCACAACCAGGGCACCAACGACTAACCGATGACACCAAGTCCCACAGTGTGACAGGTGGCAAGCCTATCGCCAAAACGGGACAACAACCAATCCCGAGTAATATATTATTATTATTTTTTAGCAATTTATTATTTATTAGCAAATTGGAAAAATATATTTTTCTTTTTGTTGCTTGACCCGGAAATCTAACCCGAGACCCCATGAAGTCAAGTCCTACATCTGGACTGTTAGTCATGGCGTGTATGGCAGGTCCATATATCGAGTTTGATTGGTGCGTTTGAAAATCAGTTAGATTTTTGGGTACGTAATGCGGACCTTCATCAGCTGTAGTTCTGTCAAAATATTTCTGAAAGCCGTATTCAGAAACGTCAATTTACATTTAATCTAAATGTCTGCCCCCAAAGGAATCGAACCCGAGCCTCGCGCTTGATCGGTGAAGTTAGGCGTGTACGGTAGTCGGTAACCCCTCGAAAACGAGGCAGTGCAATGTCAGTTTTAAAAAAAAATGTGTGTGTACTTATGTACACGCGTTAGAAGTTATACTTCTTCGGCGTCTTTAAAATCTTTTTAAAAATGTTTCTTTTGCCTTATTTTACATTTGTAGACAAAATGACACTAACAATAGAAAAAAGGTATTTAATACATTAAAAGTTTTATTATAATGCATTATTTAGTTAATAAAGTTTACTAAATATTTAATAAAAACTAAAATGTTATCTATAGCTAACTTCATCATGTCGGTTTTTCGTGACGGTGTGCGCGCGCATCGTAAAAATGTACCCTCATCATTTTTTCCTAACGCGCCAAAAGAAGTATAACTTAAAAAAAATCGTAATATGGATTCTAGATAGATATATTATAACATTTATATTACGCTATCGTTTTTTGTAATATTATGCTTGCTAGAACTGACTTTTATTTTAGTACAAGTATTGCTCAGTGCGCCTAGTGTGAGTTTTTGAAATGATTTACTTTACTATGGTGTTTACGTTTAACGACCGTGATGTATGGAGTCATTGCCAGCACCTCTAGCGGATAGTCGAAGCAACTAAATTATTCCATACATTTGGATCGTCCACACCCAAACGCGGTAGTAAAGTCGATTCCTGCGAAACTACACTCAGCACACAGAAGACAAGCACTGAAAACGTTTAGCAATGCAAGCGCTCTATTTTAAGGTAAAATTAAAACTAAAAATGATTAGTGTTGCATAATCATTTATTACATCACATATAATGAGTATTTCAACATAATTTTAAACCCTAATTTTTCATATAAGTAGATATTAGTGTCAGTGGGCGGCAAGTTATTAATTAACAGATTATCTTAAGATCTAGGCTGTTTGTTATGTTGTATGTAATCCGTGTTACAATTTGGTACTTTACAACATAGTATGAAATAAAGTCGCTTCCTCGGATCCTATGTCCTTTTGTATTAAATCTTTAACATTACGCAACGGATTTTGATGCGGTTTGTTTAATAGACAAAGTCATTGGAGAGGAAGGTTTACATGTATATGTCATAACCGTACGAAGCGGTGGCAGTGCCTTAGTATTTTATAATAATAAATATCCCTAGACAAATCACACAAATTGAATCTAACCCCAAATTAATCAAATTATATGCTTGTGTTATGGGTGTTAGTCAACGATACTATTACATAGAAATACTTAAATAGATACCAGAATATATTTAATAAACACCCAAACCCGGAAATGCAGACATTTAAATGTTCATCACACAAATACCTGCCCCCGTCGGGAATCGAACCCAAGCATCGCGGTTGGTCGATATAGTTAGGCGAGTACGCTAGCCACTCGACCAACGAGGCGGTCTAATATATACGTATATAATAATATAAGTAAATTGTAGGTAGAGTTTTGGCGCCATCGTGAAAGATGGTCGTAATTATTAAATTCGTTGATTTAGGTGGGAATTAGTTTAACTTTGTTTACACAAAGTGCACAAGTGAAATATTTAAGAAGAAAATCGTGTAGGATCGTGTATTTCCTCGCTTCCGCCAAATCTAACTAAATAAGTTTGAGTAACGAAGCCACCGCTTTACTTAATATACATACAATGTACATATCATAAGTCATGATTCAATATTCAATTTGTTATATGTGTAACTTTTACGTTACATTTTACCTCCATAGTATTTTTTTAATATTAATAATAATTTAATATGTTTTGTGGAATTTGATTTCATTTATTTCATATAAAATACTTCATTTAAATATTGTAATTTAATTCTTTATTCTACATTCTACAACTTTTTTTAAGTTAAAAGTTAATTTGCCCCTTTCTTGGGCCGGCTAAGACTTTAGGCCATTCTGTCACGTCTTTCGTAGTAATAAATTCTTTTTCTTGATTTTTACTTCTTAAGGTTCTTATAATAAAGCTATAACTCCATATCATGACAAGGTCTTAGGTAAAACAGTGGTTTCTTTGCGCTCGCTCATTTGGTGAAATTTAGCGGCAACGAAAAATATACACGATTCGCTTATTTCTTCATAAATAATTCGCTTGTTCTCTTTAACTGAACAAAACTAAATGCCACCTGAATTAAATAATTTTGCTCATAATAAACATGAGTTTCAATAATTACGTCAAAACTACAACCATTTTAGTCTTTTACGATGTAAACTTCACAGGTAAAAATACATACTACACTTTATTTAGAGGTTTTGATTTCTATAATTAGATTATTGCAACCGCAAAAAGCAAACCCATAAAATAATAATGTGTATTACAATACAGTCAAGGCACACAAACATTTTCCTCAAAATTAATTAATAAATGAATAATTAGTCTATGGTATTGTTAAGCAACTTTTAAAAAAGGAGAGTGAATGAACTGAACGTTGTCATATTCCTCTATGAATTAGGCAAAGGTCGATATTTATAAGCATTACATAAACGATTGACAAAACAATTTGAAATACAATTCATGTCTTAATATAGTCACGCTACAATAGCAAACACGCATTAAAGTGAAAATCAAATGTAAAAGTGAAAAATATAAAACCACATTTTATAATGCAACTGATTTCGTTGTCGCTGCCGCGTTGTATAATCTGTGATTATTTGCCGCCAAAACCCAGTGCACAGATTAAATTCACACGCTATTACAGCCTAATGTTTATAATCACTTTTTGTAGAAAAAAGAAGGCAAACAAGTAGACTTATCTCCTAATGATAATACTAAGGAATACTCGCCACCTATATACACCAAAGATGTTATGAGTGAGTTACAAAACAAAGCAAAGTATGTAGATGTTAAGTCTCTTACGTAAGTAAGTTACCGTCTATTCTACCTTACAAACAGTCTTGTTCCGAGTTGCAAGGTACCCGGTAAACTAAGGTTAAGTCTATATTGCAGTGTAACCTTGGAGTAGGTCCTTTACTTAGGAAAAAAAACTTGATATCTTAATCTCAGGTTCAACGCACCGGCAACGTTTTTGGTATCTATAAACATTGGCTATTTCCTACCACCCGAAAAATCACTTGCTGTTTTGTTTAAGGCGACGGTTGTCTCCACGGAGTAAAGAAATAACCTCTTAGGGCCACTTGCACGTTCCTGGTTTAAGCATTTAACACTGAGTTAACGTCTAACTCGAGTTAAATCACCTTATAATTGACAGTTTAACTCAATGTCAAATGTAACCCGGGAATGTGCAAGTGGCCCTTACTATCATAAGACATTTAATCGTCTTCAAATAATCAGAGGAAACAACTCAAGTTGAAGGTCATCCTTGGCCAAGCCTCAATAATTTAAAAGCTGTACAATTTCCCTAACCTTGAGATGCCATTGCAGAACTCCAATCAAGTTAAGAGCTCGTTCTGTCCATTCATTTCAAAGGTCAGTTGCGCGCGCAGCCACTTAACGAACTGGAGTTCCACGAGTGCTTCCAACCCTTAATTTTAAGGGTCAGTAGGTGATTGTAAACAAATTACTTTTGTTACTAATTTTTAAAGAAGTTGGTCCGGGCTCCTTTGCAGAATAGACCATCTCCCTTCCTGCCAGGCAGCTCGTAAAAGGCGAGCATAGGCTGACCGTCACTAGCACCGTGATATCTAACTAGGTGGTAGAGTTTCGCAGCGACTCACCCTGATTGGTACCACCGCCTTACCTATTCCTGCCGCCATAACGTCATGACGTGTTCCGGTTTGGAGGATAAGGTAGCCGGTAAACTTACTTTTGCTCGAGGCCTAACATCCCGGCCTCAGGTTGGTAACGCACCATTACCACCTTTGGTGTCTCCAGGCGGCGTGAATTTCTTACCATCAGGAAAGCCGTCTGCTTGTTTGGCTTCCAATATCATAAAAAAACCAAAACTTAACTAATCAATACTACATTTTTATATTAAATGAGGAAGAGCATGCTTTGTTAGGTCGCTAATGTGGAATGAATGGCTGATGAAATATTGTCAGAATAGATGACATAAAATGAGAGTGTGTGTTGTAGGTGCTTGCATATTCTGAATATAGGCGGCT
>NJDD01001072.1:0-48400 GCA_002245505.1 Calephelis nemesis | reverse complement strand
CTATTACGAAAATAAGGGTCTTAAGCCTGTCCTAGATAGGGACATATTAATAAAAAACTAAAAATAACTACGTTAATAAAAATCGACTTCAAAATTAAAAAGTAAAAAAATAATGAAGATTTAATTTTAATTAAATAAAAATGCTCATAAGATAAAAAGTAATGGGCCTAACTAAATCATTTTTTATGGGACCAATTCGAAAATTTCATTCCAAACAAAAAAAGAATTACGTAAATCGGTTCAGAAACCTCGGAGAAATCGGTGTACATAAAAAAACAATATACCGGCCGAATTGAGACCCTCCTCGTTTTTGTGAACTCGGTTAAATAAGCACCACGCTTTAAACACAAAGAAAGGCTTAACATCCGAGCCTCCTATTTCCACTGTGTTCGAAAATAATACCTTTAAAATTTACTTTTTAACGCTACGATGTTTAGCACTAATTTTAACAAGTTAGTTTCTAGTTAAGGTTCCCCGTTTAGTATTTGTTATATAATAATGGAAGACAAACAAGCAGACGGAATTCCTGATGGCAAGAAATTCACGCCACCTAGAGACACCAAAAGTGGTAAATGTGCGTTGTCAACAGGCCGGGATGTTAGGCCTCGAGCAAAAGTAAGTTCACCGGCTACCTTATCTTCCTAACCGGAACACGTCAACGGCAAGCATTGGACGTTATCGATATATTTCTATGTTAGTTATCGATATGGTCCTCAAATTAGCTAAGAACCATCTCAATCACGTCAGTTTTCATATAAAAACATCCGAATCTATCAGTTCCTAAGTTACGATGTCACAGACAGATGCACACACACACGCAACGCACGCGAAGAAGGATACACGCACGCACGTTCGCTTGCTCCCACGTACACGCACACACACTCACAACCTCTCTCCCTCTCTCTCACACACACACACACAGACTTCAATCTTATAATACCACTTTTTTCATCGACAGTTAAAAAGTAGCCTATATCGCTATCCTGCCACCGAAGTATCTCCAAGTGCTCATCAAAAAACCACAATATTAATCCGTCGCGTTGTGAGAAAAGAACGAACAAACCCACTTTCGCATATCTGATATTAGCATAGATTAGCTCGATTGCCAATCTTCATAGCTATACTTTTACTTATGTGCATTACATAGTAATTGCGTTTACTAGGTAATTGCAATTACAAAACAACAGTATCATCCTACGGCCTTGCTGTTACTGCAACTACATTTTCGCTTACATATAGATATATTGTTTGTCAGTCTTTCCGTCAGCACCAAGTAAACGGTTCTATCGACCAGACTGTGTTGAGTTTAGGAACAAAGTACCCACATTCATGATACAAAACTACTTATTTATGTGATACTAGCAGCCCATCCCAGCTTCGCATGGATGGACAAACTTCTATGTTATCACTACATAGTATAAAACAAAGTCGCTTACTCTGTCCCTATGACCCTTGAAGGGGAAGGTTTATATGTATATTTCATAATCGTGCAAAGCCGAGGCGGGCCGCTAGTTATACATATAAAACATTCCTCTTGAATCACTCTATCTATTAAAAAAACCACATCAAACTTCGTTGCGTAGTTTTTAAAGATCTAAGCATACAAAGAGTGAGACAGCAAACAAGCTGACGGCTGGCCTTATGCTAGGATGTAAGCTTCGTCTATAAACACCATAGACATTATGGGTATATCACTGTCAGGTGCCAGGGCGTACGGCCAATTGTGCAAGTCTACCGGCTAACCTACCCCCCAGACAAGACATGGCGTTGTCATTATAACTGTAAAAATAGGTATGGCGTGTATGGATGTGGAAAAGATACAGCATTCTAATTTTAATTTATTTTTTTGGAACATTACACACATAATAACGTCAATACGCCATAACATCAATGTTTGCCGTTAACTTGTTCCGGTTCAGAGGGTAAGGTAGCCGGTAAACTTACTTTTGTTCTAGACCTAAGATCCCGGCCTCAGACAGGCAACGCACCATTACCACATTTGGTGTCTCTAGGTGGCGTGAATTTCTTAACATCAGGAAACCCGTCCTACCTGATAAAATCCTTGCGTATCAGTCTACCACCAGGGATACCACCAAGGTTGCAATTGTTTTAGTCCATTTCCGATGCTTTCCCAAAAAAACTAGACAACAAAAAATAAATATACCTACACGATTTTTTTTCTAGACAAATGACAAAGACAAATGATGTAGACAAAGTAAGCAAATTGGTAATATTTAATGTTTTTATATTTGTTTCTGCAATTATACTAATTATTGTTTTAAGGTGTTAGCCAATTATATAGATATGCATAAAATTCCAGCGAACTTTGTTCCACCAGTTCAGTTGTTTGGGAAAAATCAAAATGTTGTTTTTTCTAGTTTCCTCGCAGTCGTACGGGATTAAAAGTATCCAATGTCCTTCTCCTGGTTTAAAGTTAGTACCCAATCAATTTTCAGCCAAATTGATTAAGTCATTCTTGAGTTATAAATAGAAATAATGTTACATATAATAATAATGTTAAATAATAGAGTTATAATAAAAAATATCATTCACCCAGGAACATTTGTCTATGTTAATCACACAAATACATGCCGGGAATCGAATCTGTGTTGAGGATGGTTGGCAGGATCAGACGTGTACGCTACAACTTACAATGTGTTCAAACAAAATATGCGTTTAGAAAAGATACAGCTTTGTAATTTTAATCTATTTTTTTTTTCGAACATTAAACAGATAACAACGTCAATACGCCATAACATCAATGTTTGCCGTTAGCTTGTTCCGGTTCAGAGGATAAGGTAGCCGGTAAACTTACTTTTGTTCTAGGCCTAAGATCCCGGCCTCAGATAGGCAACGCACCATTACATCATTTGGTGGTGGTGAAGGGTGAATTTTCGTGAATTTCTTAACATTAGGAAACCCGTCTGCTTGATTACCTTCCAATATTATAAAAAAAAAGATACACTGACGTTTTCTAGCCTTTGCTTATTTGTCCCCGTTTCTGAACGTAATCAAGAAGAATCATTAGCTATTTCCAGACGGTTGTAATACAAAATATCTCTGCAATGCAAACATTGCAGCAGTCATCTCATGTGAAAGAAAACGATGTATATTTGGTTACGCCTGCCTTTGTCGGGATAACAATGGCGACTTCCTACTATTATGACATAAGCCGCGCATTTTGGCGCCATTTTAATTCAGTTTTTTGTTGGTATTAAAGCGATAGCCTTTGTGGTATTTTTTAATAATTTTTTTGTGGACTGCAAAAAAACAATACATATCGCCTACAGAAAAGACAAAAAAGGAGCGTTCTCATGGGTGACTATTCAAACTATAACATGGCAGTGAAGATCAATGTCATTATTAGCAGGAATGAATAAATGAATGCCCTTTAATATACAGTAAAATTTTAGAAAAATAGATACTCTTTCACTTGTTATATGTAATAATCAACTTAAGGGTACGCAAAGGTGGTCTTTTCGCCTCGAAGCGATGTCAACCAGAAAACCTTAGGGTGAAGGAGGCAATTAGTCATGGTTTTAGTGACAGTCAAATAAACGCTCTTTATAAATACTAAAGCTCCAAGCTTCCAAGCTTCCAAGCTCATTATAAATACTAAAAACAATATTTATCTGCAGAAACTTCAAAAACCCACTCCAACTGTATTACCAAGTCATCTAGGTAAAATACATACATCCTATCCTATCAATATTATAAATGCGATGGTTTTTCTGTTTGTTTATTTTTTTACTACTTCAAGCAAAAACCGCTGAACCGATTTTCATGAAATTCAGCACACACATAGAGGGTAACTTGTATTAACACTTAGGATAGTTTTTCACCCGAAACAATGTTTCTGTTGGACCACGCGGGCAACGCCGCGGACAACAGCTAGTTATCAAATATAATTCAAAAGTTACAGGTCTGATCAAGTTCAAATCTTGACCTACCTTTCGTTAAACGAACCGTAAAAATCAATTCGTATTATTGGTACCATAACGGCCGAGTAGTAGTGTGAAAAACACATCCACAAGAAAGGTTACGCTTAGAATTCACCGGCGATGACCAAACGTTGAGCATCATTACCATTTTAGTATGTCGCGAAGAAAGTGCATGGACAATTTAATCATTATGCAGATATGTCGCTCACGATGGATTCTGTCACGTAGGCGACATACATTGGAAAACGCAGACTATATAGGACTTGCACTTGATACCATTAATTATATACCTACGGATCCGTTGCTTTTACTACTTTAGCTACTACAGCTTGTTGAAATTATGTGATTCAAGATATTACCTTATTATTTCGCTACTAAGCAAAAAAGTTACATCTCAAATTCACGAAAATACATACATAAAAATTAGCAAAAATAAAACGTAGTACATAATAAGATATTTAAAATCTCTTAAATCACCTCTGTGGTCTAACGATCCGGCATCGGACTTGACTTCTTGATGTCCCGGGTTCGATCCCCGGGTCGGGCAACAAAAAAAATTTGAAAACGCATATTTTCAATTTTCTAATAAAATTGACGTTGCCCGGGATTGGATATGTGCCCGGTTGACGATAGGCTTGCCACCTATCACATTGTGGGACTTAGTGTCCTCGGCTAGTCGTGGTTGTGCCTCTGCCTGCCCCTTCGGGGATATGGACATGAAGATACTTTTTTAAGAAATATATTATCTTCATACATTTTAAGTCATTTTCTTTGTTATCAATTTACATAGAAATTAGCAAAAATAAAACGCAGTACTTAATAAGGTGTTCAAAATCTATTATTATATGCTTGAAATATCATTAATTGAAATATCATCAATATCAAAAAGACATTCAAAAATACATTTATTTTCCCGAACCATCTCTTTAAAAGGAGGTTCAAGCCGAGTTTAACCGTTCTGTTTTATAAATGGTATAGATATAACATTTTTTTAGCATAAAGCAATAACTTTACGGATTTGTAAGATTCTTGCAGTGGTGTTAGTAACATAGACATTCATATTAAACAACTGATACATATGGTAATAGCAGGTGCTTATTGGTTCCAGACATGAGAAGTCAGCGTACTTACATAACAAAAAACTATTTCATATTGTAATATTCGTTTCGCCATACACCGGTTAAGTTTCAGGCTTAATCATTATATTAATACGTGAACCAAAAACTTTGGACCCCTTTTTACGGAGAAGTATGAAATTTAGCACACACATAGTTTATGTGTAGGAGAAGTGCAGAACGCTAATATTTTTTAATATGCTTATAAAGTGCATTGAATGAAAACATTACACATGCTACCATGCATTTAATACACACAAATATATATATTCACAAACTATACTCATTATGTTTAGAAACAAAGTAGTTGGTCTTGGTAAATGAAGATGGCGTTCTTGTTAAAAATATAATTAACAATAGAACCTTAATAATGTTTGAATATTATTTTTAATAATTCAGATTGCAAAAGTTAAAATTAAAATTTACTATGGTCGAAATTCGACCAATGAGCGACCACTAGCAATATTAAATGATAGACAGCCAAGAAGCAAACGTCTCTGCTTGGGGAACATACAATCTCCCGCACATTTTTTATAGACACAAAAGATGTAATCGGTATGTGCCTATCTTGTTGGGATCTTAGACTTCATTTGCAAATCTATCTGTATAATACCCTCCAGACCGGAACACAATAGTGGAACGTTGTTACAATAACGGCAACATAGTTAAGATGCCAACGACAGAAGGTTCAAATTTAATTTTGCGTATAAACGCGTATAAATATATCTAAATTGTCGTCACAAAATAAATAATTATTTTCTGATTAAAAAAGGATGCATGCTTTGCTCGTTCCCAACGACCATTCAGAATATATGTCAATTATTACCTACGGACTAACTGTATTAAAATCTACTAAGTATAAGAAGTTAATTAGATCGTTGAAAAAATGGTGCTTGAATTTTTTATTTGTGTAGCTTGACAAAAATTAGTATTAAAATATTGAGGGCTGCTCGGTCATTCATAGGGCAATACTAAACAAAATTTTAACATAAACTTCAAAATGAATTTCAGGAATTTAAATTGATAATAAAATGAAATAAAGAAAGACAAAAAAATATAAGTTTGGTGCCTCTAGTCATTATAACACAGAAAAAATATCATTAATACCACATTAAATGTGTTTTTATCAAACAAATAATTGTCTTTTTAACCATGGTCAAGTTAAAACAAGATTTGTTCTTCCTCACTTTCGTCAAACAACGCAAGAACACATTGAGAATTACTTTTCTAGCACAACTTAGGTATATGGTTTTATTAAATTACTTTTATAGTCAAATATCAAGCAAATACATATACGTGAACAAGTCTTCTCAAACTCATCAAAATAAAACGAAGATAACGGTTGGCATTTTTTGAACTAGTGCTTGACAGTAAACTAGTGTTGCCATTAGAAAAAAACATTGGTTTGCATCTGTCACCAGCACAAACTCTTTTTTGCCAAGCTGTTACGTAAACTTAGTCGTATCTCATAATAAATGGCGACAAGGTTGAAGCTGTAGTTAAAATGGTTAAAACAGTTACCTTCTGTTCGAGAGCGCTTAAAATTGTACCTTAATATCAATTTTTAGAAATTCTAACTATGTAATACGTATATATATGTACGAAAAATAGTCATATTATTTTTAAGTTTTTTATAATGCTTATAATATTAATACTAACTATATGAACTACATACTAAAATGTTGTGATTTAATTGTAAAAATGCACGTTTTTTCTTAAAATTCTTTTTAAATAAAAAGTAAGAACTATAATAAGATCAAATCATATTTTAATCACGAATGGTGTAAGAATTAAAATTGTAATAAAAAAATACTCGTCGCCGTCACCTTAATTCAAAACCGACTGATATAAATGATATTTGCGTTTTTTGATTTCAGACATGAAAACGACAGTTAGTGCTCTTACATAACAAAAAACTTAGGTCATTTCGAAATATTCGTTTCGTCCAGCTTCGGTTTAACTGATAGCGTTCAAAACCCAACAGGAAAAATGAGTTTAAATTCATTAATCACACTCAGAGGTGTAAATTTAAATGTTAATCTATCATTAAGCAAATAAGTAAATCAAGTAGTTTAATTTTTAGCCCTGATGATGCTGTTTTAAGCGAAACCAGTAAAATAAATTAGGAATAAGTGATACGTAAAACAGTACAAGTGTTTCTTCATTTAAATATGAATATTTTGAAGTTTTACCAAGCGCCGGCGATGGATCAAATATATTAATCATTCAACCGGCAAAAACAACACATCGGTCGTTTAGAGTCCACGTTGTGTTAAAAATTTTCGGATGCACTTCATTTTTAAAAAGAACAAGACAATGGCAAGCCTTAACGGTATAGCGACATGGAAAATTAAGACTTCATCACATAGAAGCTGAAGATCCAGTATAAAAAACTCAGTAAGTAATAACTCTAATTTAAAGTATGGTTATGTGATGCCAAAACTTTGGACCCCATTTTACAAAAATTGCGAGGACGCAGAAGCATAAAATTTGGCACACTTATAGTTTATGTGTAGGAGAAGTGCAAAACGCTCATATTTTTCAATATTAATGCTTATAAAGTGCATTAAATCAATAAATAAAACATTACCCACACTACCATGCATTTGACACACACAAAGAAATATATTGATTATAACGATAAAAGATCACAGATGGCGCACTAAAAAGTTTGGAAACAAAGTAGTTGGTGTTGAGTTTCGACCAATGGGCGACCACTAGTATTTATAAATAGTCAATGGTATTCCGTTAGCCGTGGGTGCCCTGGTTGAGCGTCTGCCTGCCTCTTCGGGATTTTGGACGTGAAGATAGTTAACTTGGATATTATTTATTTATACTTATAGCAAAGTTGTTGCAGACTGAATTCTGTACATTAAAGATATTTAAAAAATATATCTAATACGTAGGTACATACGTTTTTTTGGCGGGAAGTATTTAAGTATGGATTTCCGCAAACTAACGCCTTCGTCTATTAATTAGCCGCGTAGATAAGTAATAAATCATAATGATCATAATAAAGCTGCCAGTTTAGTCTAGAGATTAGGTGTTAGAGTTGGCTACATGAGTCCCAAAAACAGAAACCGAGACGTTTTCGGTTTCCGGGTCGGCCATCTGAAGAATAACATGTGTTTTTACAATTTTCTAATAAAAACAATTTTATACAATAAAGTTTAAATAAATAAATATGTAATCCTATACATAATTATTTATTTAAACTTTATTGTACACAAACAAAAAAATGTGAGTACGAAAGATGAATTTAATGCAAAATACATTCTCTCCCAGTCAATCTTTAGGCTAACAGATATCAAATATGTAGGTACCAAATGAACAAAAAACCGAGAATATAAAAAAAATGAATTTGAATTTACATACATACAAATAAAATAATTCAGTAATATATAACTTGGTTGGCGATAGAGTTACCACCTGTCACATTGTGGGACAAGTAGCTTTTCCTACATCTTCGTATACGTTTGTGAAGATAATTTAAAGTAGTAGATCATATATTTAAAAAAAACTCACTACTATTAACTGTTAGCCTTGCATTATCACAGCATGACGATAACCTACATCTATTCATTAGTTCACAACCGGTTTTCGGTTAACGATTTACAGCGTTTTCAGGGTTAAGTATAACACGGATATATGTATATCTAGACAGCAGCAAAAAACAACAAAAAAAATTAGAAAATGTATATTTTCATTTATCTATTAAAAACTACGTTGCCCGGGATTGGATAATATGTGCCCGGTTGGTGATAGGCTTGCCACCTATCACATTGTGGAACGTGTCTTCATCTAGTCGTGGGTGCCCTGGTGTCTCTGCTAACCTCTTCGGAGATAATGGCGTGATAAATACTAGATCGCAGACAGTAGAAGTAATTTTGAAACAACTTTTCTGGGTTGGCACCACCGCCAGGCCCCCGCCACTCGGCCGTACCTACAGCGATAAATGCCTACGAATTCGCGTGGAGCCGTCTCCACTCTGACAGTGAGTGTCGCCGCTTACGAGTAGACTTCACGCGTGTGTTTATTAAAAGTTTTATAATACGTTTAAAATAGAAAGGCTGGTTTAAAGCATTGCTCATTTTACGGATGTTTGTCGAAAAAAAGGACGATGAACTGCTATGTTTTAAAAAAAAATGCATATTCTTTGCTAACTATACCATCCGCAAAACTTAAAATTTCCTGCAATTATGAGTGATTCTAGTCGCAGACTACTAGTTAGTTATTATTGTCTTTGTATAATAAAACATTAGTCACCACTTATTTGTAAATGAAATAAAAAAGTAGGTTTACCTACTTCAAAACTTATTTTTAAAACAATGAGTAAATATCTACCTACTTATTTATTTTAGATGATCGTATTGTTCACAAATAAAAGTTGCCTAGAGTAGGTACTTTAGTACCTAATATTCTGTGCCTATAACGGTTTGTCATATATTTTGCAATATCTATCTACCTGATAGACTGAATCAAATGTAAGATATAATAAGTAGTCAAGTAGGTAGGTAGATAGACCATAGATTTCGCGTCACTTTACGCTAGATAGTGACAGAGTTATGCGTTAAAAGAGAGCGGAAATACTTAGGTGAATATCTCAAGAGGTATGGAGCGCTTCTTCGAACTGAATTGAACTTTGTTGCTTAAATACAAGAGTCGCTTTTTCTATGAGTTGTTACGAGAAGAGCGGGTTCTGTACGATAGCACATTTATTATTCTGTGCCACCGCCTTACATAATTGTTCCTGCCATCAGGGATGAATCCAGGTTAGGACAAGACAGACTCCAAATCTAATATGACGTACTCCTTAAACTGCGTATGACACTGTGGCCTGCCACCATAAAATTACTCACTATTGTTACAATTTGAAGAGTAGGGTAACCGGAATACTTATTTACGTTACGTAGTTTTGATACGTTAATTTTATGGTAATGAAAGTTAAATATGCAGGCGGATTTTCTAATGCGAAGAAATACACCCCGGCTATAAAAACCAAAGATATTAGTAGTGTGTTGCTAGCATAGTCTACGAGATAAGATACTTTACTGACCAGCCCTAACCTCAAACAGAACACGACGATAGAGTGCACTGAAGGATTTATGTTTCAGAATCAGAATCAGAATAATCTTTACTCACATGAACCATACAAATGGTATTTGTGCGCGTCGACATTTTTTAAACTACCAATGACAGCCTTCTTCAAATAACAGCCCTGACAAATCTATGAAAAAAATAACTGGTTAACTGCTTGCACGTTCTTGGGTTTAATATTAAACTCTGAGTTAGCTTCAAACTAGGGTTAAGGACATGACGCTATTTACTACTGAAGGTTACATCCCACAAAAACCTAATGTCATTTCCAAATATTGCTGACTCTCTCTAATTTAACGACTTTGTTAACTGACATCACAAGTATCTCAGAAAGAGAGGTCGTTACATTAGAACGAGTCAACAATATTTGGAAATGACATCTCTTGAACTTCGATTTATGCAATATTGAAAATTGGAATCGAGTATGTCATTTTGGGTACACTTGAACAGAATATTATAATATAAGCTAGACCACCCACCTCGGTGGTCTAACTTATATTATATATACTTAATAATAAATAACTAGTGATCGCCCATTGGTCGAAATTCGACCCTAATAAATTTTAATATCTTGTTGATAAGAACGCCATCTTCATTTCTCAACACCAACTTCTTTGTTTCCAAACTTTTTAGTGCGCCATCAGTGATCTTTATCATTAATATATTTATTTGTGTGTGTCAAATGCATGGTAGTGTGGGTAATGTTTTATTTATTGATTTTATGTATTTTATAACTTAAATAATAAGTATGCCAAATTTCATACTTTTCCGTTGGCTCAATTTTCGTAAAAAAGGGTCCAAAGTTTTGGCATCACGTATTAATGTATAAATAATAAAATATTTAACCTGTTTTGTTGAATTTACTTGTAAATAATTTCCTATTCGCATGATATCGAGATTCAAGGGTAACCCCTAGTACAGGTGTTTTTTAAACGTTAAGAACTGAAAATAAACACTAAGAAAAATACCTTCCTGAAATAGGTACTAAATGCGTATATGTAACATACTAAATCTCAGACTTATTTGTTCATTTTTTAATTGCAAGAAGAACAAGTAAATATGCATTTTTTGTTTTAGTAATTTATATGTAAAACATTTGATGTACTCGTAAACATCGTGTAGTATTTATTTATACCACAAATGTGTTACAGAAGAATATTTTAATCCTATTCGTAATCAACATTCATCCGCGCATGTAGATCTAAGCGTCCATATTTGTTAATGTTTTTGACTATTACACCAAGCAAAATGAAATGGTATCTTCTACTATTTAAAATTATGCGCGACTTTACACTTTTTACACTTTATACTTTAATTTTTAAATTGGCTGACTTAATCTAAATTTATGCGAAATGATTAATTATGTAATAACAACTCTATATAAAGTATCTTCACGCCCATACCCACGAAGACGTAGGCAGAGGCACAACCAGGGCACCCACGACTAGCCGAAGATACTAAGTCCCAAAATGTGATAGGTGGCAAGCCTATCGCCAACCGGGCATATAACCTATACCGAGCAACATTTTTTTTAATTAGAAATTTGGAAAAACCCAATTTTCTTTTTGTTGCCCGATTGCCCGGGAAACGAACCCAGGACCTCGAGCCGTCAAGTCCAGCACCTGGACCGCTAGACTTCAGAGGCGATTAAAACTCTATATAGATATATTTAAAATACATTCGGATTTCCAAAACTTGACGAATAGCCGAAGCTCATAATTTAAATAGTACCACTGTTTTTCTTACAACAACTCGCACTTGAACCACTAGTACTCGCAGAACCAACGTAGCAGGAAGTAGAAAAACCAAAGCAAGATTTTAGTATATGGTGCTGAAGAACAGTTAAAATAAGTAAGACTGAGTTTTGTATTTCATGGCAGAATATAATTCGTTAATGTTGTTTTCTAAATAATAAATGCCGGTTGCACATTCTTGGGTTGCATTTGCAAATTCTTGGGGCATTTGAAAGTTGACTCCTTACTACGAGTAAACTCAAAACACAAAAGTCGTTCCATAACATTGTGACGTATAAAAAACAACAAACAAATAATCAAACTTTAGATTAGAGGACAATTTCTCGAGAAATCAAAAAATCGAAATTCCACAAAACTAGTCGGAATGGGCAATGTCCAATCGACCTCATCTACTGAGCATACAGTATTATATCTAGATATACTACTGTAGATTATCGCCTCTGTGGTCTAGTGGTCCAGGTGCTAGATTGACTTCACGAGGTCCCGGATTCTATTCCAGGGTCAAGCAACAAAAAAATGTGTTTTTTTTTCAATCTTCTAATTCAAAAAATGTTGCTCGGAATTGAATTTGTGCCCGGTTGGTCATAGACTTGTCAGCTATTACATTGTGGGACTTAGTGTCTTAAGCTAGTCATGGGTGCCCTAGTTGTGCATCTGCTTAGCGCTTTGGGGATATGTTCGTGAAGATACTTGTACTTATAGACTAGGGATTATCCAATGTGACCTGTTCAGGGTTTGGAGGAGTTAGTAGACTACGACGCTTAGTCAGAATTTTCGATTTTCGTTCTCTAGGGAAATCTACATAAGTTTTCTCTTCTTGATAACATTTTTTAAATACAACTAAATTTATTTGCAAACCTTATAACAATATGACTTTAATAGATAATGTATTTCTGATGATTACTCGAGCTATGTAAATCAAATTAATTTTTCTAATATTCTGTTTGCAAACAACTACTGAATAACACATATATGAATTACTATGTGAGAGGATCTTCTCTAGTACTACGGGTGATTACCAAATGGGGATATACAATTTAAAAAAGGTCTTGTCGTTAGCCCTAGACAAGGTGGCACCATCTTGTAATGACTCTCATAGGTAAACCTTTCCAGTCTACTTAAACAACTTCTGGTATCGCCTTTCTAAAGTTGCAGGAAGAGGAAGAGTAGCCGATAAAATTACTTATGTAAGATTCTGAACAAAACAGCCTCAAATGGAAGTATTTATAAATCTTTTAATCTATAATATTATGTAATAGCCTCACATATTTTCTTATACATCAGAAAAAAATATTTGTATTCGAAAAATATAAAATTCGAAGTATTTTTATTCAAGTTGTGGCAAGTTTTTGTAAAAGTGAAGCAGGCATTATTTATAGCTATCTTCTTTCAACGAAAATAATAGAAAAAAGACCAAACACTTTTAGTGCTTTCATATTAGTCTTTATACGACATTTCTACAGACGTCGAACCTATCGTTTGGAAAACATTGATTAAAAACATCATAATATGACGGACTAAACTGACATGGGTGTCTAAAATGTTATAGCAGTATTATTTAAATTATGCGCTTCGGGTATATTCGTCAAGCTTCGGAAATTCAAATGCATTAGATATCTATATAAAGTTTTTGTTACACATAATCATTTCGCTTAAATTTAGATTCGGTCAGCCAATTAAAAAATAAAAGTATAAAGTATAAAAAGAGTAAAAAGTGTAAAGCCGAAGCGCATGATTGAAATAGTAGTACTATACATCTCTTTTGTTTCTGTTTCATTTGAAAAAGACAGCATATACCTAAAATAAGTTTAGTTTGTGAACATATCAAATAAATTATTGGGAACTTTATAGTTACTTTGTGCAGTTTTTGTTGTTACAAGGCATCATATACTTTTACATATTTTGAAAATATTATCATAATTTAAAATTTACCGCAACAGAGAATAATATTCAAATGGCAATCGCAACTAATATCAAATGGACTTGAACCGGAAAATTCAAGGTCCAGCGATTCCACCATTTCATCTAACGGGTGTATACTGTTCAGTGTTCACCATTGCGTAACGAATTAATAAAAAAGAATCTGTCAGTATTGATTTGACATGGCGGCATTTTTTACGAATTTCTATATTTGAAATCATGTTTCGCTTTTACGATTATATTATTCTAATTCGTATGTAGGTTTTTTTGTATTGCAAAGGATCTGAAGCTTAACAGGCTTATTCATAAACGTTGCTTAACTTTTAATCACCAATTTAAGCAATGTTTAAAAAAATCTTATTTATAAACGCTATTTAGAGTTAATCATTTGTTTAAATATACTCTTAAATAGCTGTCACTTTAAGCAACCTCGGACCCTTGTTTAAAATTTTAATCAACAAAATGGCTGACTAAATTTCAAACAGCTGATTTTATGTGCATTGACAAAATGTAACAACTAGCCATTTAATATGGCTTATTTGTGTATTTTTATGATTTTTTTATAATACACGCATTGAAATATTATGATTTCGTTGAAGTGTGGACAAAATTGGATGGGATATGTTGGATTTTGTAACAATATAGGACTGTAATAACATGTTTTATTATGGAGATGGCCAATGACTCCTACGAAGAAACGAATAGTTTTCCAGAGCATTTTGTTATGATATTGGAAGCATAAAAGTAGACAGATTTTCTGATTGTGAGAATTTTACGCCGTCTATAGACACCAAAGGTGTCAAGGGTGAGATTCCAACCTGAGGCTGGGATGTCAAGCCCCGAGCAAAAGTAAGTTTACCGGCTACTTTACTCTACGAACCGGAACAATTCAACAGCAAGCGCTGACGTTATGGCGGCAAAAATATGTAAGGCAGTGGTACCGATCCCAGTGAGTCGCTGCAAAATTCACAACCTAGTAAGTTGTCACGGTGCTAGTGACGGTAAGCCTATGCTCGATTTTGACGCGCTGTTTAACTCCTGTTAGATGGTAGATGGTCTATTCTACTTTTTCTACAAAGGAACTCGAGCCAACACGGGGAAAATATTACAGAAATGACATTATTTTTATATTTAGCTTAGTAACATAATGTAGATGCATTAAAAACATTATTTTTGAAATGCAGTGTATCAGTTTAAACGTTTTGTATCTATGTTGCATCAACTTTATTGTAGTACAATATGTACGAGTATTTTATTGTGGAAATATAAATACTCTTTAGCAAGAGGTTATAGATGTCCGACACCGTGTTCAGAAACAACGATGTTGATAACGGATGACAATTGTTTAATCCACTTTAAGCAAAAGAAATACGCATACAGCCACATTTCTACCAAAACCTACCAAGTTAAGCAGTATTTAACTAAGCAATGTCAAAATTAACTTCATGAATAACAATTTTTTAAGCAATGCTTAAGGCTTAATCAAATGATTAGTTAATCAATGCTTAGGAGGTTACTTAATTATTTTTTATGAATAAGGCAGTAAATGCTTATATAAAGTCATGTCAGGATCTTGAGTAAAGTGGTTATTCAAGCCTATTTAGTGAGATTTGGCAGCATCGAGGAAGTTATACGTTGCAAAAATTTCTTCATGAATACTTCACTTTTAAAAAACTGCGTTCATCTTTTCTCTCGATGGCGCCAAAAATCCCTCTTAAAGCATTATGACTGAAGAGTATATACATTTTTTTAATTGAAATATTTAAGTAGGTATTAACTCGAATGTTTTTTCCATTAATTATGTTTTGATACAAACAAAGGAAAATAATAAATTAAATATGTACGAAAATTAATTACATATTACCTACCACACACACTTATTATTCATTTAACAATACAATACCTAACTACGGTTTTTATGTTGTATATATATGTTGATGCCCTTATTACATGTTAATGTTAATGTCATGTCTGTCTTAAAACCTAGGTCACATAAAGGTTTAGATGTGTTTCTAACAAACCTATGAGTTTTCAAGATGGTAAGAAATACACATCGCCTTTGGACAAATAAGGTGGAAACAAGCGTTGCCAACCTGAAGCTAAGATGTTAATCCACTCTCAATCAAAAGGCGACTGTGGCGAGCACTGATTATATTGCGAGAGAAATGGAAAAAATTATTGAAACTCTACAACCTATTACAAAAAACTTAGTATAGTAAAGAACAACAGTAACAAATAAATTTTTTTTTTCAGTAATAGCTTATTTTGTTAAGTTTTTTTATGATATTGGAAAGCAATAAAGCAGAAAGATTTCCTGACGGTAAGAAATTTACGCCACATAGAGACACCAAAGGGGGTAATGGTGCGTTGCCAACCTGAAGCCGGCCTTAGGCCAGCAAAAGTATTTGTTCATAGCTAATTTAAAGCATTTAGTTAGATTTTACAATCAGATGACGTACTGAGCAAGGTCTACGACCGACCATGAAGCAACTACGAAAGTAATATTCATTGAATTAAATGGCCAACTGTATTTAAATGGCGGACAGAAATACATACATTAACTCACACATATACTAGAGCAACATATTTTAGCACAAATTATTTTTGTGACTACACTTACGCTGTTATAGTTAGCGTAATTCGGTAGCTGCTAGTGGTTGTTTGGATCCTCTGTAGAATAAGCTATCTGCCTCTCCAGTACCTCATACAAGACGAAGGAAGAAGGTATCGTCACGCCCATATCCCCGAGGTAGGCAGAGGCACAACCAGTGCACTCACGACTAGCCGAAGACCCTAAATCCCACAATGTGACAAGCGGCAAGCCTATCACCAACCGGGCGAATATCCAATCCCGAAAAACATTTTTTTTGTTAGAAAATTTGAAAAACCAAATTTTCTGTTTGTTGCCCGACCCGGCATCGACCCCGGGACCCCATGCAATCAAGTCCTATACCTGAACCTGATAGGTCTGGTTATTTATTACTGCCGTTATGTCGGTTCGAGAGAGATGGATAGGGTAGGCAGTAGATTGGAATTGGAACACCGCGGACACAGGGTAGCTTGTATGGTATCTACATGACTAGGAGAAAACCATTTTCTCCTAGGTATACATAAAAGGATGTTTTATTATTTATTTATGCTTATATTGTTACATGAATATTAAAATGAAATAAAATTATTTGATGCCAATTTTTTACCTACGACAAGTCCTTTCTTTTAATATTTAACTGATCAAGCTCCTTGGAAGACATAAGGTAATAAGGTAACAAGGCAAGTCACCCACTACTATCCGAAGTCAATAAGTTCCACAATGTTAAAAACCTATCGCTAACCGGGTAGGTATGGAATATAAAACCCCAGACAACGATGTTTTTATTAGAACATGAAAAACACACATTGTGGTTTATTGTCTGATCTGGGGATCGAAACCGGGATCTCATGAAGTCAAGTCCAACAACGAACCACCACACAAGCGATCACACCAACACACACATCACACGTACTTGTAGCTAATATAGTTCACTTACACTAGTTAGTAACCCAGTAGCGTATATAAACAGATGAAAAACATGAATTACTCTTGTTCACGGCCGGGTAATAAAATTTATATGTCTATTTAAAATGCCAAAACATTACTACCATGAATACCAAATGCAAATGTTAGATTACCATGATACCTATTTTAAATAGAATATTAACATTTTAGCCCGCATGTCTGCTTCTTTGTTTAAATAATCTCCTTTATACTGAATCGATTTTAGACACAGGTAGATAACTGGTGTTTAAAGTGACAATTCAGGATTTTTTCGATAACTCACTTCTAAGTAGTTGTAGATAAAACCACAGTATAAATATTTAACAGTATGAAAATTAAGCCTAGTTGTCAAAACACACACATTACAGTAAAATCTACGTCTACAGCAGTGGTGCCCAAACGGTCGATCTTCGAGTTTAAGCCAGATAGTACCTGCAAGATTTTATTTTCGAATTTCGAATATTTTTTATCTACAAATGTGTGTAAATAATAAGAAAATATGTAAAACTGCTAATAATTACAAATGATTACAACAAAAAAACGATAACATAAATACGTGTTATTACTACTAATAGATAATAAAAAAAAAACTTAAAAATAAAGCTGTCGATCTTAAGCCCTTAACTTTTTCTCAAGTCGATCTTCACAGCATAAATTATAGGCACCACTGGCCTACAATATCTTAACTCCATTGAAACAATAGGATTTGTAATGTTATTTTTGAACTGATTCCAAAAAAGAGTAGGTCCCCATTTGGACTGAATAATTTTTAATTTTCTTTGTATGTTTGTTAGCGATTACTCGGCCAATTACGAACCGATCTTGATTATTATTGTTTGAAAAGGTAGGATATGATTTCGGAATCTCATGTAGTTGTGATCCGGCTAGTGATTTATGAATTTACTTAATAATGCAGACATAATTATTGTCGGCAGCATATAAAAAAATAGGCATTTTGTTATAACTCAAAGTAGGATGTTGAAAAAATTTATGTGGGACCATCTCGGAATCAAGAACTATCATTCGAAGAACTAATTATCAAATCGCGACTTGGTGTCTAATGAAATATGTAGTTTGAGTCGGTGTTAACAGTTTTAATGTGCTTTATTATTTTATTTCGATCAATCAATCGATCTGTTTCTATACTGTTCATATTTGTACTGTGACAAAACTTTGTCGCGAGCAAAAACTAATAAAAAAAAGAAAAATGTGTACGTGTACAAGCGTTCACTCGTAAGAAGTGAAGAAGTGAAACTTCTTTATGACGTTATTTTTCAAAAAATAATTTACTATATGCAACTTTACAGAAATTGGTTAAATAAAGTTTATTGCCAATCCCTACTCCGCTGGAGAAAGTATACTTCGAATCACGCGTGGTAGGGATAAGAACCAAGATGGCGCGTAACGGAAAAATGTGACGCGTAACGAAAAAATGTTACACTAAATTTTTTTCCAACCCCGATAAAGAAGTTTCACTTCAATAAAGTAAAAAAATAATATGTTATTACAGTACATCCGTAGTTATAATGTTGAAATCGTCATATTTATATGTTAACCAAAATAATTCACTCCGCAGTCTTGGCATCCGACTCAAGGTTTTAACTCAAGTGAAACACGAATTTGGGTTAATAATTATCATTTTTAATTACACGTAATAACTTTTTGTTTATTTTACACTTCATTGCGCAGAATAACACTAAATTACTAAATCGATACAAATTATCTATATTATAGTTAAAGAGAAAACTTCGTAACCTTTTTCGGAAATTGATGGACGAATGAGATTCGAGTCACGAATAAGAAACTTCATGTAAAGCTGAACTATACATTTGTCTTAATTTTAAATTACATTTGTCTTAAATTCATCGAAGACAAAGACGGGCTCTCGTTATTAAAAGTACTATAACAAGTGGCGTTAAACGGACACTGAACATTCAGAAGGCCTGGGTTCGATTCACGACAGAGGCAGAGTATCTATCAGACATGTAAATTATTTTCATTTCTGCATTTCTGACTCTGTGTTTATTGAATCAGACATATTTATTACTTGTGTTGAGATAAATAAATAAATATCTTAAGTTTTTAAAAAGTAGAAAAACTTAAAGTTAGTTAAAAGGCGTTCTCCCTGTGTTGGTCCGGGCTCCTATGTAGAATAGACCATCTGCCTTTCTTGCAAGGCAGCTCGTAAAAGGCGAGCATAGGCTTATCGTCGCTAAAACCGTGACATCTGACTAGGTGGTAGAGTTTCGCAGCGACTCGTCCGGATTGGTACCACCGCCTTACCTATTTCTGCCTCCATAACGTCATAACGTGTTCCGGTCCGGAGGGTAAGGTAGCCGGTAAACTTACTTTTGCTCGAGGCCTAACATCCTGACCTCAAGTTGGCAACGCATCATTAACATCTTTGGTGTCTCTAGGCGGCGTGAATTTCTTACCGTCAGGAAATCCGCCTGTTTGTTTGCCTTCCTATAACATAAAAAAAGTTCGGTGATACGTGCAGTTTTTCGATAGTTTGCTATTAGCTGAATCTAATCTATAGATTATTTTCGGTAAGTTACGTGTAGAAATCTATGACACATTTGGTCTCAAAATGTGCTTTTCTTAGTTACCAATAGAGGGCGCTGTTCATAATTTTCATACAAATAATTTACAGGGACAGTAGCGAGTATAGTAAACTTGACAAGTCGTAAACTCATGGTAAGGGCTCAGTTATCTAAATCGTAACAAACCGGCCTTAACATCACTATATGTGAAAAGTAATTAGAATAGGTTATTATCGACACATTTTATAAAAAGTATTTTCACGCCCACATCCCCGAAGAGATAGGCAGAGGCACAACCAGGGCACCCACGACTAGCCGAAGACACTAAGTCCCACAATGTGATAGGTGGCAAGCCTATCGCCAACCGGGCAGGTTTCCAATCCCGAGCAAAATATTTTTTTTCATTAGAAAATTGGAAAAATCCAATTTTCCCTCTGTTGGCCGACCCGGGATACGAACCCGGGACCTCATGCAGTCAAGTCCAACACCCGGACCGCTAAACCACAGAGGCAATTTTATTGAATCTTATTATTATCAAATAAATAATAGGGCATACAACTATTTTTACAGTATAATTAAAAGCGATAAAAGTCATAATTTTCAATTCAATTCAATGTATTTATTTCGTAGGTACATTTGTTTCACTTGAAATACGTCAACAGTTAAAATACATTATAATAATTTTTCACAAGCACATACAATAACTACTTTAAGAAATATTATAACCTTTAAAAACACCTTCATCAAACATTGCAAAAAAAAACACATAACAAATACATAAGCAAATCCTGTCTCAACAGCATCCTAATGTATGACAATAATATAAACAAAACATGCGGGTAGTTAAAGAATAATAATAGATGAGTTACACCAGGTTATGGTTTTTCCCTAAAAACAGGGAATAATACAATTTAATAAAGTAAGAAATACAAAATACATTCGGCAATAAAATAATAATATATAAGTAATAATATCGAAATTAAAATTAAAGTATAAAATAAAAAATGTCGGTAAAAAGTATGATGTCAAAATTAAAATTTTTATAAAAAATGTCAGATTTCAATGAACTATGTATAAGGATGGACACATGATCACAAATATGTATACTGCTCGTATATATTAAATTTATCAAAGTATGTAAAAATAAAATAAATTATATACTTCAGTATCTTCACGCCCATATCCTAGAAGAGGTAGGCAGAGGCACAACCAAGGCACCCACGACTAGCCGAAGACACTAAGTCCCACAAAGTGATAGGTGGCAAGCCTATCGCCAACCGGGCACATTTCCAATCCCGACCAATATTTTTTTTATTAGAAAATTGGAAAAATCCAATTTTCATTTTGTTGGCCGACCCGGGATTCGAACCCGGGACCTCATGCAGTCAAGTCCAACAGCCGGACCGCTAGACCACAGAGGCGATATTATATACTTAACCCCTAAATTTACATGTAAATTGTAAATAATATAATTATCGGTAAATGAATCACTCAGCTATTCGCAAAACTCCTCGAGATATCGCAACTTCAAAATCATATTTTGGACTAACCAAAAAAAGTATACTAAAAACGTACTCGAATGTGACGTCCCCCGTGTTGGTCCGGGCTCCTTTGCAGAATAGACCATCTGCCTTTTTTGCCAGGCAGCTCGTAAAAGGCGAGCATAGGCTTATTATCACTAACACCGTGACATCTGACTAGGTGGTAGAGTTTCGCAGCGACTCGCCCGGATTGGTACCACCGCCTTACCTATTCCTGCCGTCATAACGTAATGACGTGTTCCGGTTTGGAGGATAAGGTAGCCGGTAAACTTACTTTTGCTCGAGGCCTAACATCCTGACCTCAGGTTGGCAACGCACCATTACCACATTGGTGTCTCTAGGCGGCGTGAATTTCTTACCACCAGGAAATTCGTCTGCTTGTTTGCCTTCCTATAACATAAAAAAAAATGTTCCAGGACTTTGTAGTGGTTTCATAATCTTTGGTCGAGTGGCTAGCGTACACGCCTAACTACATCGACCAACCGCGAGGCTCGGTTTCGATTCCCGACGGGGGCAGGCATTTGTGTGAACATTTAGATGTCTGCATTTCCGAGTCTGGGTGTTTATTAAATATTATATTCTGGTATCTATTTAAGTACTTCTATGTATTAGAATCGTTGACCAACACCCATAACACAATCATATAGTTTGCTTACTTTGGGTTTAGATTCAATTTGTGTAACTTGTCCAGGTACATTTAAAAAAAATGAAAGTTACTTTAAACTACATGGATTATTATTATTGATTGATGAATATTCGTTAGGCATATATTTTTTTAGTAATTTAATACTTACTTCACTTTGATGTATTTAAAAATAAGTTTGCTCATTTTCTTTTTTGCACTTTATGGACGAGGCATGTTATCTATATATACACAAAAATGCATTACCAAAATACAAGTATTAAGTAAACACATAACTTCCGGCCATCGTAAGTAGAATACAAACAAACGACATCGCTGATAAGACTTAATTATTTTGTGTTACGTAAAATACTCATTCGTGAGATTGTGGTCATAAAAGTATCTTCATGTCCATATTACCGAAGAGATAGGCAGAGGCACAACCAACCCACGCCTAGCCGAAGACACTAAATCCCACAATGTGAGAAATGGCAAGCCTATCGCCAACCGGGCACATATCCAATCCCGAGCAACTTATTTTTTAATTGAAAAACCACATTTTCTTGTTATTGCCTGATCCGGGAACCGAACCCGGGACCTCATGAAGTCAAGTCGGACACCTGGACCGCTAGACCACAGAGGTCTATACATATATATGTGTATATCTATATTTTAATAATGAATTGCTAGATGTGTTGGTAAGCGCATAACTTTCAAACGACTCAGTCGATTTGGATAATTCGTTTTTTATTGTGTTAGTCATTGTCAGAAGAAGGTTCTTATGAAAAGAAAAACTGGGAAAATTTCAGGGACCATGAGAAAAACAATACTCTATTTTTCCCATAACAAACTGGACGGGTGAAACGAAGTTCGCCGGGACAGCTAGTTATATAATATTATAGCGCTCAATAAAGATATAACTCATTCATTTAAATTTTGATATATTTTTTAATGCAAAGTAGTTATTTCTATGACCCCGTATATATTTGGAGAAGACCTAGTTAACAAAATTTGTAACCCTTGCAATTAATTTTCGTCCTTGAACGAGTGTAGGTAACTTTAACAATGTAATTAAGTAAAATAAGTAATTAAGCAATTTAAATGATAATTATACCAAGGTTTGCCCATGTTACAACATAGCCCGTTGGTGAATCGTTTCACTGAATTTATTAATAATTACAATATAATAGTGAGCGGATTATCAAATTAGAAAGCTTTTGAACGACGGTAAATTTATGTTACTTCTATACACTTTTTACACTACAAAAAAGTGTGCATACAATGGAATTCCACCAAGTGCCGACGATAGCAAGTATAGATATGTTACTTCTATTTTCTTTTCATTAAGCTAAAACGTTTTTATCGATAAAGGCCCAATTTATATTAGCAGCATTATTTGTATTTATATTAGCACTAAGGACTTAAGTCGTAGGTATTCAAATCGTATATCAAATAATCGAATTCGAATTCTAAATTAAGATTTTCAAAATTGAAATTAGATACATGACAGGTCATGAGTATTTCAATGCATATTTCTTTACTTTTGTTTCTAGTGTCTTTAAATTTAAATTAAAAAGTTTAGACAGAAAATATTTTTTGGTATTTTTGAGTTGTGTCGTTTAAATAGAACTTTAATAAAGACTCAAATTCCAAAGCTTTTTTGGTCACGCTGGCGGAGATAACTATTTTTTTAATTATTTGTAAACCATATCACCCAAATATTATAAGTCTCTTTTGCTCTGAAGCTGAAGTCGTTACATTGTATAGTTCTTTCATGTTTTCTTCTTTTTTTTGGGATAATTTGCCCCGTTCTGGAGCCGGCTAAGACCTTTCGGCCATGCTGCCAAGTCTTCCGTAATAGTAAATTCTTTTTCGTATTAAAATTTTAAAGTCATTTCTTCGGTTTCTGAACATATTGTCTTCCCCTTTTTAAAAGTCATTTCGGTTGGGGTGTATTCACTAATACAAAGGTTATTTGAGTTCTTCAATACGTCCTTAGTTTTAATTTCTTGAAGTTTACATATTTGTTAATTTGTTAGTACGTCAAATCCTTGAATTACGATTATTTTCACACAATTTATAAAACCAAAATTCTGAACACCAAAATCATCTTCTTTCATGTTGGCGCCAAAACTTCTACGTCAGTGCATAAAGTATTTTTATTATTATTATTTTTACCTTTATACTTTATACTAGTCTTATATTATGTAATAAACCCATATCTTAATAGGTATTTCATGTCTTTTTCCCGTTTCGTCTTCAATTTCCTTTCTTGTTCAGGCCTCTGCCTCTTCTGTCGTGATAGAATACTACAATAGTCTTTCACTAGTATAGTTTATTTAATAAATCACATTTACACACAACTAAGTAATTTACACTTTAATTAATTTACAAATTATACATCTTTACATATTTTTAGCTTAAAGATTGGAGGGAACCCTCGAAAAGCGCGCCTTCCCTCTCCGACCGTTCCCGCCAACCCCTGTTTTCTTCTTTCTTTCTTTAGATTTGGCTTTCGCGTTAGCATTTTGCCATTAGTCAAGTATACATTTGCATCAAGTTAACCCATTTACCAAAATCGGGGTTTAATTATTCAAAACAAGTCGTCAATAAAAGTGATGTCGGATCTTGAGTAAAGCGGTAGCCTCATTATTCAAGCTCATATAGTGAGATTTAGCGGCAACGAGGAAATACACGATACTTTAATTTCTTTATGATTATTTTATTTGTGCACTTTCACTAAACAAAATTGTACAAAATGCCACCAAAATTGACTAATTTCACGATATAAACACGAAATTCAATAATAATTAAGAAAACTTTGACCATCTTTTCTCTCGATAGCGCCAAAACTCGTTTTTTCATATTGTTTTAAGTTTTGGGTTATCAAGTGCTTGCTTTTTCAAAATCGACTGGTAAACAGCCAGCAACTAGTGCGTTCAAAGTAACAAACAAACTCTTCTCCCAGTACAGATGTATGTATTAGAATAGTAGGTGTACATTTATTATGCGAACAAGTAGGGAATTTAACTGTACGTTTTTCGTTTTTTACATCTATACTTATAGCAAAACAGTAGAAGAGTACCTACATTGAACATATTTAAAAAAATAGGTGCAGGCGACTAACATGGGAAAGCAGAACACATTTTTAGGATTTTTAGAATTTTTGTCTGTGTGTCTGTATCAAAACCGCGAATACTTGGCATTCATTATGTTTAGAGAAAGCGGCTAGCGTACACGTCTAACTACAATGACCAACCGCGAGGCCCGGGTTCGATTCCCGAACGGGGGCAGACATTTGCGTGATGAACATTTAGATGTCTGCATTTCCGGGTCTGGGTGTTTATTAAATTTATTCTGATATCTAGTTAAGCATTTCTATGTACTGGTACAGTTGACTGACACCCATAACACAAGCACATAATTTACTTACTTTGGGGTTAGATTCAAATAGTGTAACAGGTAACTTGTCCAGGAACATTTATTTATTTATCTTGCTGGCTAAATTAGTTCTCGTGAGAGAGGGATAAAAGTTATAGTGTATATTAGGCTATAATTATATTTCATTTACGGGTAGTCCGATTCAGTTCACTCTTTTTTTGGCTTGTAGTAGGGTACAAACTTAACAAATTGACCCATAGTTTTTATTTAAGTCTTAAGTTTAGTAATTACTGTACTTTCTAAACAGTTATATCAAAACTTAGTAAAAAAAACACATCAAATTCGAAATGTCGAGAAACATTTAAACATAGAGGTAATATATGTTTAAGCCA
The DNA here is from genome assembly GCA_002245505.1 of Calephelis nemesis. Lineage (NCBI taxonomy): Eukaryota > Metazoa > Arthropoda > Insecta > Lepidoptera > Riodinidae > Calephelis > Calephelis nemesis. Next base: position 22,559 of record NJDD01001072.1, on the reverse strand, counting down.
AATCTCTTGCAGAGTAGTCAGAGAGCATTGAAAGCTAAGCAAACGAAGTTCGCCAGGTCGACTAGTTGATAATAAAAGTGCCTAATAAGTATGTCATATAAGTTATCATTTCAATGGCATGTAGATAATACATCATGCACAGCATGTGGCATAACCTACTGAATAAATATACACCTAAATACATCATTAATACAGTCAATTAAAACCGGCTGTAATTTACCTAAAATCAATTTTTGTTTTCATCAAATTCGCATCAACAGCGTTAGTATCTTTTAGAATTTGTCAAAACTGCATTAACCATCGCATTTTTGAACTAAAAACTTTTTTAGCGGCGTTGCGCACTTTTTGGAATGCGTAAAAACTTCTAAATTCGCGTCAGGTGACATGAACTGATTGGTAAGACAAAAATTCGTAAGACGGCGCAGGGCGCTTGCGCGAATGTTAATATTGTCATGTTTGTCTACGAAAGCGCAATAAATTAATATTGTATTTTACCACATAAATGATAGTATTTTCTTACTGACAATTAAAGCAATTCGTGCAAAATTATTCCCTAACCATTTAAAAATATCAAAAATGCACAACGTTAACATTCAAGTTTTCACTTCTGCTGGCACTCCCGGAGTGCAAACCGTCGGTTTTTTTATTGATTTTCAAATAGTGATAATACATTATATTGTGATAATAAAATGCATATGGTCCAACCTCTGAAAACCAACTCTTCCAAACCCAGCTACAAAGTAATCTCGTAAGAAACATACATTCAAATTGAGAACCTCATTAATTTAGATATAGGACTCAATTTTACTTCATTTATAAATACCTTTGTATTATAGTTATATTCTATATTTATCCTGAACGAACTAATATAAACGCATTCGAGATTTATATTGGTTGGTGGAGCAAAAGCAACTTTATGTTCAGGACACTAAGGGCGTTGGATCTGGTTATCGTGGCAGGAAGCTAGGGGAAGTGACGGGAAGATAGCAATTGTCTCGATTGTCCTTGTGAAGATCATCTGTTGAACATTTACAATAGGGTTAACTGGGTACATCCATCGACTTTCATGCAACGCAACTGGATGTTTAATATTTAGATACACATACAACTTTGTATAAACCTGTTTATATTGGAGGCATTACAGAGAAAACAACTGATGTATGAGAAATCTGTATGGTTACTCTCGAAGCTCGATTCATGCAATATTGGCAATTGGAATCGAGTATGTCAGTCTGTCGCCTCTGTGGTCTAGAGGTCCAGGTGTTGGACTTATTTTCATGAAGTTCCGGGTTCAAATCCCGGGTCGTGCAACAAAAAAGAAAATGTGGTTTTTCCAAATTTCTAATAAAAAAATTGCCCGGAATTGCAGGTGCGGGACTTAGTGTCTTCGGCTGGTCGTGGCTACCCCGATTGTGACTCGGCCTATCTCCTCGTGGATATGAGCGTGTATTCACTTAACTTCTTAAAAAACTAAACGTTTTAATGCAGTTCTGACAAAGTCGCCAGCCTAGACTACATGCAAAAAACTAGACTTTCGAATTGAACAGCTTTTGGAAAACGGTAACAAATATCTTTGTGAGTCGTTGAATATTCAAACACTAGATTAACTATTCACTTTTTGCATTAACCAAGATTTTTATAGTTGTAATAATGATTAAGTGAATTATAATGAAGAGAGATTTTACTCTTGTGCGGTGAAAACTAATGGTGTTTAATACACTGGCGAAGAAGTATACAACTCATATATTATCTATACATATAATAAATCTGTAGAAGGGTCAATTCTGTACATTGAAAATATTGAAAAAATAAATAGCAGTGGTGTTACTGGATCGATAGCAAACTCAAATATGTGATTAAAAAATATTTTGTCTGTCTGTTTGTATGTTCTGGCATCACGTAAAAACTAACGGTTCAATTTCGATGAAACTTGGTAAAATTATACCTTATTATCCTGGGCATAAAATGGGATACTTTTTATCATGGAAAAATACGTAAAAAATTAAACCTTAATTTTCCAGTTTTATCACACGAAGACCGCCATCCGCGGGCGGAAGCTAATTAAAAATATGCCCTGAAACATTATAAGCCGGCCATTAAACAATAGGTTTGTCTTCAGTTTCGTCACTGTAATTGATTGACGGTTAACCTAGCGAGTAAGGCGACGACTGACATCATTCAGTGATGGTAAAATTGACACTAAAAAGTAAAACCCCTGGCATAATAGCCTGCTGCCGAGGGATTTTTCCGCTAAGTCCTAAAGCAGTATTTAAATAATACCTGTCTCGTTTTAAATTGTGACTTTGTTGTGCGTATATGAGGGTCCCCTCTTTTTCTAGCAGAAATTCTGCTTCTTTTCTTCTTGATTCTGCCACAAAATCAACAATTCAAAATTTATTGATATATCAGACTTAGCATGACTTTTAAACGAATATTTTCTAAGGCACTAAAAATAATTTACCCTCCTTGTTTGGCCTAATAAGTTTTGTAAGAATTTATTTTAACATATTTTTAAAGTGGCATTTATTGTAGGAGAGTCAGTATTTAAAGCTAGGTCAAACAAGTATCATTTTCAACCGATACCAAAAAAGAGTATCAATTCGACTATACGTTTATTTTGGTATGTTGGTTCCACAATTACTCCCAGCTATTAGATTTTGATGGTTCTTCTATCTTTTATAATATAGTCATGACCTGCTTTCGAAAAGAAAATTATTAACGCGACGCAGTAATGAAAATGTAGTCTGGTTTTTAGTTTTACTGCACTTAACTTACATATATATTTAGGTTGTGGATTTCATAAATATGTACATAATGTGTTACATACCTTGAAATAACCAAGTCGAAACAAAGTCACAGGCATCAGAAATGTAGAGAATGCCCGCGGCTGCACCCGCATATTATGTAAAGTTATTTAGCTCTAAAGCGGATTTAAATATCGGGTATATTTAATAATAGTCTTTGTCGATCTCCAGTTTGCTATATCCATTTACAAAATTTATGCCATTACCTTGACGAAATAATGAGACGTAAGAAAAACAAACAAACAGACTTTCGCATTTTTTAGCATTAGATTAGTACAAGACATTAACAACTTATTGTCAAAGGTCGACAGTAACCATCTGAATATACGTGGACTAAAGTACTCTAAGGTTCAACCTGTTAATTTAGTCTTTACAACACTGCGATACAGACTATACTATAAACTTAACTTTACTCTTACTTTAGTCTTTATTTATTAACAAAGGTAAGAAATAAATTTAACTATATCTTGCGTAGTATTCTGTACGTTGCAAATAACAGGTAATTTATTCTGGAACTGGCCATTTACAATAAACACAAAAAAACTATACTTAACAGAATTTGAAAATGGAACTCTCTAGAAACAGAATACCATTTTTTAATTTTCAATTTGGAGGGGCTAAGATAAATTGTGTGTCGTGTGTGATGTCAAATAATTATGTGATCTTTTACGAGTAAGTCAACAAGCGAATAGTCGGAGACTTCAAGTGGCTTTTGGTGATGAAGCACTAAACTCGTAGCTCTGTGTATTCGTGGTTCAGAGAATTTAGAAGTGCACAAGATCATATACGTGAAGATTAACGTGAAGGTCAGCCGGCGACTGCGGTTACTGAAACTAATATCAATACTGTACGACAGCAACGTAATTATGACTGATAAACAGATGGACGTATCTACATTTTGTAAATTTTACAGGAGAGCAAAAATAATGCTGGAATTCGACACTTCAAACTTTAGGTACTTGCTCATTAACAGAGATAGTATACAATAAAAAAAATAATATTGACATGTTGTCCTACATTTATATGTCCTACATATTATGCATTAAGCATTAATTTTTTTTTGTATATTATAATGCTTACAAAGATACTATAATTATTTTTTTGAAGATAAGCTCATCTGGTTCTTATACCGCGAATTACATGTCAACAAATTCGAACTGAATACGGCATTGGAATGAGATAAGCATGTGCATGAACTTTATTTTATTTATTTTACCATAAAGTAAAACTTGCAGCTATCAAAATTAATAATACAAAAAATATGTTTTAAAGGGCCAATTACAAGTTTTCACTTATTTAAATATGTTTCACTTATAAGTATGTCTTTGCAATCGATTTGCATCGCGATTTGATCTTTTTTTTTCATAAGGTAGCAAACAATTCCGAAATGGTTTCACAGTATTTTATAAACATCCTACTAGTTTTTTTTTATTATGATATTGGAAGGCAAACAAGCAGACGAATTTCCTGATGAAAAGAAATTCACGCCGCCTAGAGACACCAAAGGTGGAAATGGTGCGTTGCCAACCTAAGGCTGGGATGTTAGGCCTCGAGCAAAAATAAGTTTACCGGCTACCTTACCCTCCAAACCGAAATACGGTATGACTTTATGGCGGCAGGAATAAGTAAGTCGGTGGTACAAATCCGGGTGAGTCGCTGCGAAACTCTACCACCTAGTCAGAAGTCACGGTGTTAGTGACGGTAAGCCTGTGCTCGCCTTTTACGAGCTGCCTGGCAGGAAGACAGATAGTCTATTCTGCAAAGGAGCCCGGACCAACACGGACCAATTTAAAAGTGCCTGTTATTCGTTTATGTTGAAGACCTCATCAATGATTTGGTTAACATTAGAACGATTAATCAGATCAAAATACAATTCTAACTCGGAATCATGTCCTATCTTTCTAAAAGAACATCAAATTTAGTGGGTTATTGGCAAAGTAATAGCGTAACAAACATACAGTCGAATTAAGAACCTCTTCATTTTTTTGAGTCGGTTAAAAAACATCTATTGCTTTCATAAATTAGTTAATTTTTTTTGTTGGTGGTAAAACTTCCAACTGAAAGGTTAGACGGTTTCTTTAAAGAGGATTTCTGGCCTACTTTCGCAGACTGAAAAATTCCAGAGAATTTCAGTAGATTATGGCCTAGTCTACTAAACTAATTTGAAAATACATATTATAAAATGTATGTATGGAAGACTGAATGAAGATGCAATGTATTTTTATGGCCTATTTCAAGCGAATACCAAAAAAGGAAAGGGTTCACAATTTTACTGTATATTTTTAATTTTTGTATGTTTGTTACGCGATTACTTGGCCAATAAATAACCAACCGATTTTAATAAATATCTTTTAGAAGGGTAGTTCATGATTCCGAGGTGATATTAATTATATCATAATCCGACTAGTGGTTTTTGAGTTATATCTAAGTTACTAGTGGGATGTTGATAATATTTCTGTAGAACCATTTCGGATTTATTTGCCATAAATTTGAAAAAAGAATTATCAAATCTCGACGTGATACCTTAGATTGATAAAATCAGAGTCGGTTTTTGTAGTTTTACTGCGTTTCTGTGTGTGATAAAGTTCTTTTGATTTTTATTGTTGTCCTAGCGTTTTATCTGGCGTTTAATATTTTAGTAAATGTTTAATCTAGAATGTATTACACATCTATGGTCTAGACTCTACAATCTATTGAACGTCGATACTTTTAGATCATAATCTAGTCTTTTTTAACTGCTTTGTGATTTTAGCATCTGTATGTATTGACTTAGAGGTGAATGTCGTTTGACTGTGGTAATCAGTAATTTTGCACCTTCCGTCAAGGTTGTTCGGAAACCTGTAACAATCGCGTGTACCGTTGGTTTTTAATTAAGTTTGTCAGGTTACATGTGTGGATTGAGGGTGAGAGTAGAAACTTTAGATATGTTCACGCAAAATCATTTAAGAGGTGAGCGGAGAAATCGAAGCCTAAAAGTTCCAATAAAGATCTGCTTCGTTTCTAAATTTTAGTTTTTAACCAACTCCAAAAAGGAGGATATTATTTCGTTTATATGTTTTTTTACGCGATAACTCGCCACTCTGTAACTTTATTTGTAAGTTATTGTTAAAATAAAAAAATGTTTAGTTTTGCCATGTAGAGTTTATTCTGTGTTAGAGATATTTTTGTAGTGCGGAGAACATTATTAAATTTATATAAATTAGGTTTTGAGTGTAAGCTGCCTGACTTACAAAATAAATATAATTTGAGTTTGAGTTTGTTTTTTTCACCAATTTTAATCAAAATTACACACTTCTGCATCTTTCGTGTCTACATTTACCGCGGGCGAAGCCACGGTTAAAACAGCTAGTATTAATAAAAAGCGTACCCTCTAGACCAGGGGTGAGCAAATTCTTTTGACCGCGAGCCGGTAAATTAAAAAAAATCTAGTGGCGTGCCAGTAAATTATAATTATTCTTGAGGCGGGCCGGTTTATTAAAATACCTTAAAATAGCAGTAAATATTAAAACGTTGTATAAAGATAACATAAGGCTTTTTTTATTTTACAATCCTTTATTGAAATAAAATCTATTTATGAAGTCTAAACATATGAAATACGCAATATATGTTTGAAGTAACGATTCAGTATCCTAATTGTTCAAATTTCCATAGTCTTAACACTTCGACCATTAATTTTTAAAGAGGTTCATATTTTTTCTAAAAAAACCCTCGGCGGACTGGATTAGAACCTCTCAAGGGCCGGATCCGGCCCGCGGGCCGTAATTTGCCCACCCCTGCTCTAGACTACAGATATGTGCGAACACATCCAATGATATTTTAAATAGGTATTAGAATAGAATATGAATGCATAAAAAATTAAAAATTGGAAAAATCCAATTTTCTTTTTGTTGGCCGACCCGGGATTCGAACCCGAGACCTCATGCAGTCAAGTCCTACCTAATAAACGAAAATATTTAGTAAATAATACGATCGCCTCAGTCTGTGGTCTAGCGGTCCGGGTATTGGACTTGACTGCATGAAGTCCCGGGTTCGAATACCGGGTCGGCCAACAAAAAGAAAATCTACACACAATTGAATCATCATGATGACTTACATATTATACCTTTGTACCAAACTAGCCAACAAAAATAGCTTAACAAAATAACATAGTAATTATCATTTCCTGTTTGGGTTGTTGGATATTTCGTGGTCCTATTGTTGTAGATATTTTAGGCTTCAAACATCGAACATATTACGTGAAGAAATAACGAACTACTATTTATATTATGCGCTTCGGCTTTACACTTGTTACTCTTTTTACACTTTATACTTTTATTTTTAAATTCGCTGACCTAATCTAAAAAGCGAAATGAATATTTGTAATAACAACTGTATATAGATATCATTAAAATACATTCGGATTTCCGAAGCTTGACGAATAAAGCCGAAGCGCTTAAGTTAAATAGTACCTACTACTGTACCTACTTGTGAAAGAGGTCTGTGATATATTCCACATGAATTTCATACGAAGTAATAATTGAGAGTAAAATTTACAAACACGAATAAACGCAGAATGACTAGGTACTACCACTAGTCTATTTTATCTTTATACTAGCTGTCCCGGTGGATGTTGTTCTGATATTATATTTTTAATGTGATTTTAAGAAAAAAAATGGGGTGAGTCACCCGTATCACTTAGGGTACAACAAATAGATGTTGGCCGATTCTCAGACCTATTCAATATGCTCACAAAATTTTACGAAAATCGGTCGTGCCGTTTCGGAGGAGTTCAATCACGCACACCGTGGCACGAGAGTTTTATATATGAGATGTCACTAGCCGATCCGGCGCACTTGATAACGGTTAACGTTAACAACTACCAGAGATTAGCAACTACTAACAATTTGTATGGATTAGAGCAAGGGTGGGCAAATTCTTTTGACCGCGGGCCGGTAAGTTAAAAAAAAATCTAGTGGCGGGTCAGTAAATTATAATTAATTTTGAGGCGGGCCGATTATTTAAAACACCTAAAAATAGCAGCAAATATTACGATTATAAAACGTTAAATAAAGAGAACATGAGGATTTTTTTATTATTTCGAGGCGATATAGAATAGAGCGTACTTTATCTATTATATACCTATATAAAAGAAAGTGGTGTTAGTTACACCACTTATAACTCAAGAACTGCTGAACGGATTTAGTTGAAAACTGGTGGGGAGGTAGCTTAGAACTGGGAGAAGGACATAGGATACTTTTTATCCTGTTCAATTGTGAGGAAACTGGGAAAAACAACATTCTAATTTTTCCCATACAAACTGAACGGGCGGAACGAAGTTCGCGGGAACAGCTAGTAGTTAAATAAAATCAAACCACTTCACTGTTTTCAATGAAATTGACTTTCTGTTGTTAATAACTAACAAACGAAAATATTTAGTAAATAATACGATCGGCCCTGTGGTCTATTGGTCCGGGTATTGGACTTGACTGCATGAAGTCCCGGTTTCGAATACCGGGTCGGCCAACAAAAACAAAATTGTATATTTTCAATTTTCTAATAAAAAAAATGTTGGTCGGGACTGGAAATGTGCCCGGTTGGCGATAGGCTTGCCACATTGTGGGACTTAGTGTCTTCGGCTAGTCGTGGGTGCTTTGGTTGTACCTGTGCCTACCTCTTCGGGGATATGGGCGTGAAGATACCTAATTCGAAGTTACGAAAATATTTAGGAAGTAAGTACGAAGAAAATAATACGTTTTCCTGTTTTTATTTTTTAATTGATAATAATTTTCGTCAGAATTAGCCTGATTTACAATTTCAAATTCCATACATTTTTATTGCTACAATAGAACCAAGTTAATAATAAGGTAATTGAAATTGAAGAAAAATTGAATTGAAAAACCTGGTTACTTTTTTAAAAAAAAGTAAAAAAGTAAATTATAATATCTTTTAGAAAAAATATACCTAATTTAGATTCAAATATAATTTGTTGCCTGGAGGATCAGATCAAAATATACGTACCTATTTAGTTAAGAGTCAAAGTTTTTTTGCAGATTTAAAACATACCTTCCTACCTAGTGTGACTTTCTGTTTTATTGCTATTTGACAATATAGGTAGGCAGGTAGGTACACGATAAAAGTAAATACCTACCTATTCTCAGTTTACGGTTTTGTCGTCCGTAGAGTAGGCACCTACCTAGGGTTGCCACCAGTTTACATTTACCTAAGGGCATTTTGCATAATATTTTTGGGTTAAATGTTTAACTTTGTTTCTAACATAATAAAAATCCCTACATGTACTTATTTGACATTTTAAGGGCCACTTTCACGTTCCCGGGTTACATTTAAAATTGAGTTAAACTGTTAAATACACGCTTAATAAATCCTAGTTAGACGCTAACTCCGTGCTAAATACTTAACCCTGGAACGTGCAGGTTGCCCTAAGGGCAACTTGCACGTTCCTGAAATAAACATTTATCACTGAGTTAGCTTCTCAATAGGATTAAATCACTTCATATTTGTCAGTTTAACTTAATTATTATTATTATTTAATACTTTTTAACCAAGAATACTTTCATTTAAGTACTTCCATTTTTATTATTTAACCAAGAAAACATGTTAGCAGCCCCAACTCATTAAATGTAATCCAGAAAAGTGCAAGCAAGCTGTCTTCCGACACACAGAATTGTGCAACTCAAAGTTTAATAGGTAGGTGTAGGTTTATATAACAAACTAGGTATAACTTTAACTGTGGAACGTGAGAGTGGCCAAAATGTGAAATTCAGTTGTTTTCGCGGTCGATTTGAAGAAGTACCTAGGTAGGTATTTTACAATGAAAATATTTTTAACTTTCTTCATTTAATTATTTGCCTGTGTTATGTACCGTTAGCAAATAACGATGAGGTTTGAAATGAGTTTAAAATTGATATGTACCTAAGTACCTAGTTAAAAATCCATTTAATCAGGACACTTAAAATAATTATTTTGTGCATGATTTCAGTGGTCAGGACTGTTTAAAGATTTTATCACAAACTGTTCAGATATATTCGCCTTTGGATGTTTTCTAATGACATTCTCGAATTTGTCTAATCTTTGAGAAATCCAGTAGTGTAGCTTACTTGTTGCCCATCAAGGCCCAAAAATATTATATCTATCCGGAGTAGAAAATGATAAGGAGTTGCAAGTTCTAACTACACATTATGTAAAAAGTAATTAGTAATTACACAATTGCATTTACGCTTAAACATTAGAATCATTTAAACAATAATAGGTTTGAAACAATAGTACTGAACTCCATAAAGGTCGAATGGATCCCAGCATGAAGTTGTGTTGTTTTTAGTACGGCCGATACCTTTCACTAACAAACAAAAAAACCTTGCTATGAATTGTAAATAAGTGCTCGGTGCAATGTTACAAACAAAATAGCTAACTAAATTTATATTCAAATTTCGAATAAGTTGGTACGTTCTAATTTTGAAATCAAATTTTAAAATCGAACGTGTTGAACATACCGGCGAGAATCTCTCTTCCTCTGCGTTCAGAAGGTCTCCAACAGAAGAAGCCTTCGCCTGGCTGGCCAAATGCCGCCTGCTATTCAAAACATATGAGAGCTCATCCAAGTATCTCAGTGTTAAATTAGCCATTTTGACACTCACAATCACTAAGTTGGATAAATGTCACACAATTCACGACTAAAACGTTCACGTAAACATAATTCTCGCAACACATACACGTACAACCTTCGCCATTGCTGAAACACTACTGGCGCGACATCTGTGGACAAATCGACACGGTTCCTCGCGTGAAGACAAAGATTAATTATGCAGAAGCATTACGTATTTATGTTTTAATGCAGAATAATATTAAATGCCATATTTTACGAGTATAATTAATAGTAATTGCACTGGCTAATACATAATTCATCAATAGTAATGACGCGATTTTAACGTAGTGCTTAGCAGCATGAAACACTTAAATTAGTAAACTTAATTCAGAAACATTTTTAATTCGGATGTTAGCTAAACTAGGCCATCTTGTTGTTTTGTTTTATAAAAGTCGCATTTTTAACGGCCTTTATTAATAAAATTATATGTATGTAATATCAGAAAAGTACCGAAAAAATTGTGCAACGTAGAACTTTAAAAACTGTTACTTTTAGTCAACAGCTACTGTTATTTTTAGTTTTCAGTTAGCTCCTAAGTTAATAGGAAATAAGAGGATTTTAATTATTACCGACAACATACTCTTCTATTTTCTAGTCATTGATACCTACCTAATAGTTAATACTCATTCATATTTCTTACACAACAACATTCTGCGGTCTATGTAAAATGTTGTAACAAATATTTTCTCCCAGTATAACTACCTAACTAAGTAAATCAGGATGACATACTTAATACAGTTTCTGTTAGAATCGTTACCAATCGTTGATTTTGTTCCTAAGAATTATAAGCTATTAAGCTTGCCTTTAACTGGCTCAATTGTTGACCTTTATACAAATCCATTACAAAATTGCCATCAAAAGACGGTATTGTGGTATCCCTTTAGCAATTTAGCTAACGGAGTTAGCATCTAATTTAATCTGTTTCTTGTCTAAATATATCTCATCCTTTTCAGAATTGTCCCCCGTCGTCACTTCTGTAACATCTCAGCAACAGTTTAGTCTATGACACTTAACACATTTCTAGCTTTTTTGCATCTATTTCTCACCCGTTTCAGAAATCGCCAGCCGTGGTCACTTCTGCAGTATCTTAGTTTAGTCTATGACGTTTGCATCTAGCTGGATCCATTTCTTGCTTCCATTTCGTATTCGTTTCCCTTGGCCGTTACGTAAACAATGGAGAATGAGTGCAATCCACACATTATGTACGAACAATGTTAAGCTGTATTTTTATACATATTATAAATAATAAGTACACAATAAAATAGTAACAGCGGGGTCACATGGGACTTAAGTAGATGTTGGCATGTTACCTATTTGATGCCCAGCAGTTGTTTTCACAAATCATTAATTGAGCTAGGTATGCAATATAAAATATAAGAATGAAGTATGTTTTAAATTCAACAGGTCCTGTAGGGTTACTCATTTTATGTACTTTCAGGTTGTAGGTCATTTTAGGTACTCTTGAACACTTACGTACTTAAGTACTTAGGTACTTATGTACCTATGCAAAATTATCTATGTATGTATATTAGCACGTGATGCGAAAATTTGGACCCCTTTTTACGAAAATTGCGCGGACGCCGGAGCATAAAATTTGGCACACTTATAGTTTATGTGTAGAAGCGGAGAACGCTAATATTTTTTTAAAATAATGCTTATAAAGTACATTAAATCAATAAATAAAACATTACCCACACTACCATGCATTTGACACACACAAACAAATATATTGATGATAACGATAAAAGATCACAGATGGCGCACTCAAAAGTCTGGAATCAAAGTAGTTGGTCTTGAGAAATGAAGATGGCGTTCTTATCAACAAGATACTAAAATTTATTATGGTCGAATTTCGACCAATTGGCGACCACTAGTTAACATTATTATCGGACTACTTAAATTGATTTGTAATTAGGTAAATGTTAGTAATTCTCGAGTACAGTGTTCAAAAGTATCTAACGTGACATAATATACGATTCCAATTTCCAATTCGAATGATATCGAGATTCAAGAGTAACCTGGTCCGCTGACTAGAGTAGACCATCTGCCTCCCTGCCAGGCAGCTCGTAAGAGCATAGGTAAAATAGGTCTTCACCAACGAGACCACTGGTGATACCACCAACTTGCAGCAACTTGAACGGGTTGGCATCCATCGCCTTAGCTGTTCCGACCGCCATATTGACTCTCTCAATTCCGGTCTGCAGGGTAGGGCAGCCGTTATACTTGAACAATTGGCCTACCATCCCGATTCCCGGCCACAGGACAGCGACGCACCTATGACATCTATGGTGACTAGATAGGTAGGTATAGGACATAGTTGTCTCTTACCATCAGAAGACTGTGTGCTTGGTTTCTGATGGTAACCATTAAACACGCACTACAGAACGAACAAAAAAAGTAAGGAACGAACGAAAGAAAAATTTCTCTCAATACCGGATGTATTCAGAGAAATTTTTTTACAAAAAAAAATATTTCTAATCAAACCTAAATCACAGCCTAAGTTAGCAACTTAGGTACCTATATTTAAGCTTACAGTGTGGTTGAAACAAATATACTAACACATCGAAATACTTGATAATAAATAGATACCTCGTAAATATAACAAACACGCAGACTTGGAAATACAGACATCGATGTTCATCATACAAATACCTCCTCACCTCAGTTGCTCCGTTAGGCGTGTACGCTTACCACTAGGCCAACGAGGTATACAAACTTGTATGCTAGTTTGATGATAACTAAAAAATATATCTCATTCTAACGAAATTTGAGAAGATTGTTTTTCCCCGTGTTGGTCCGCGCTCCTTTGCAGAATAGACCATCTGCCTTTCTTGCCAGGTAGCTCGTAAAAGGCGAGCATAGGCTTATCATCACTAACACCGTGACATCTGACTAGGTGGTAGAGCTTCGCAGCGACTCGCCTGGATTGGTACCACCGCCTTACCTATTCCTGCCGCCAAAACGTCATGACATGTTCCGGTTCGGAGGTTAAGGTAGCCGGTAAACTTACTTTTGCTCGAGGCCTAACATCCTGACCTACGGTTGGCAGCGCACCATTACCATCTTTGGTGTCTCTAGGCGGCGTGAATTTCTTACCATCAGGAAATAAGTCTGCTTGTTTGCCTTCCTATTACATAAAAAAAAATCAAGAAGAACAAGTGCACCGGTATTGCGGAATTACGGCAGCATTATTTTTTTTAAGAAAGTTACAGAAAGGAAGTACTATGTAGATAATATCATGTTGGTGCCTATCATGAAGGAGGATTTGTACAATACGAAATTCATTCATAATTTTCTTGTTTATGAGAACTTAATTACCCATGCAGTGTGTTCTAAATAATGTCTGAAAAAGATTAAATGTAACCTATACTCAATCTTTTTTAGAATACAATCTACATTTATAGTAATTTTGATAAAGAAATAATTGACCAAATGTATGTAAATTGTATTGGCAATACGGGTAATATAAGCGCAATAAACCTGCGACGAAACTATCTCCAATTTCTAATTTCGAGAATGTTCAGTTTATGTTCTTTGAAACAGAGATTTATGGTTCTTTTTCAAAAGGTAAATTTTAGTCAGTAAGTAAGTCTAAATATATAATGTGATTTTTCTGAAGTTGGTGAATCGAAATGTTCGGATATTAGGTATTCTTACTTCGGATAAAAATTTCGGCACATGGTTCCAAAAATACAGGCATTTTAATGTTTATTTCATTGTTTTTTATTGCATCAATAATTTTTTAATGTTAGCATAGCTTAGAACAATAAAAAAATCAGCATCCAAATCGGTCTATCCGTTCATGTGTTATGACGCCATAGACAGACAACCACACTTACACACAGACATGACGAATATGTAACACCCCATCAAAAAAAATTTGAAACGTCTGGATGACACTAATCTCCCCTTTTACCAAGAACCGCGTTTATTACGTAAAATAAGTAGGTAGGTAACATTTGTGTGAAAAACTACGATTTTGGTTACGTACGGCAATAACGTAGAGTCAGTGATCGTATTTTTAGAACAGACTACACTTTATTAAGATTTTGTATAATTTTGTATACAGCAAAGCCGTAGGTGCGAGCTAGTTTATTAAAAACACGTGGTTTGCTGATATTGGCGGTAATTTTGTTGCGCACTCACTAAACTAATTTTAAGTTATCGCTGGCTCCTTTCAACGAAAGAATCAGAAAGAGACAAAACACTTTTAGCGCTGTCAAATTAGACCGTACACGTCATTTCTACAGACGTTTAAACTATTACTCGGAAAACGTCGATTAAAAACATCGCGATTTGACATGTTCGAACTAATCTGACGTGTCTAAAACGTTCCATCTCTTTTGTTTTTGTTTCATTTGAGAAAGATAGCATGCATCTAAAATAAGTTTAGTTTGTGAACAATGAAATTACCACCATTATTACCGCCAGCCGGATACAGACTTTCATCAACAATATCAAGAGTTTCTGAACACTTTCCCAGTTTCAAACTTTCTCAAATAATCGAAAATAAATTGACTATTGGAATTTTCGTATTCGTAACTACTGACTATAAAAAATCTAAGGCCGAAACTGATTTAAATTATTTGACCACAGTTTTTGCTTAAACAAACATCGGTTAAAATTAATATGTTTTGTACCAATTTACATACTATAAATTGCCCCAAAACCTTCTTATGATATTTTAACACTAATGATATTTTATACGGAGAATTGATGGTGAAGACTAACCATGACGTTTTTTTTATGTTGTAGGAAGGCAAACAAGCTGACGGATTTCCTGATGGTAAGAAATTCACGCCGCCTAGAGACACCAAAGATGGTAATGGTGCGTTGCCAACCTAAGGTCAGGATGTTAGGCCTCGAGCAAAAGTAAGTTTGAAGGTGTATTGCAAAACTGAGGCCCAGCTTTTAAATTTCTATTAAAAGTAAATTTGTGCCTGCCCTTTCTTCCAAACTGACGGACAAATCACAATGGGAATTGTGTAAAAATTAACAACATACGATAGAATCACGATCGAGTGCTATGTGTCAAACAGCGAATTACGTAAATAATCATATTATGCTTTGCTAGTTACGCAATTCGAATAGTAATTTCACAAATATCGATTTTTGACATCTGCTGAACGAGTTATATCTACGTAACACGGATGTAAGATTCGTGCAGCTCTGGATTTAAACTTTTCCAGATTTTTTCTGTCATCTATTCCGATGCTCGGCAGGAACAGACGGATTATTTAATAAATCCGTACATATCACAATGGCACATTAAACCCGCCATCTTCATATCCGTTCGCTTTCACTGCGCCGACAATAATCATGATACGTTTGTTACTATAATTATCTATGACATAACTGCGCGTGCGTCGAAAAGATTAATCATTCGTGGTGCATTTTATTACGAATCTCTAGACGTAAATTTGACAGCACTCGGCGTTTAGGGTTTCCGACCACGTCCCGTAATCGGTGACCGATATTTTGTAGCAGAAAATATAAAGTATTGATCGCAAGTGCAAGGCACACTTCCTGCATCCGAATATCTGCTATTGTCTCCTGTTTTCCCAATTACCAGACCTAGATAAAGTCTGGCTAAATCTAACTGGATACTCAACATGACACATAGTATAAACTCTTAGCTATATTTTTGATCAAAGTAAATTATTTGAAACTAATAACCATGTGCCAACTCCTGGTTATAGTGCATTTTTGAAACTATAGTACATATTTTTCAAAAGTAAGATAGCTAATCATAATGCTGCGCGACAAAAAGAGAACATTTGTTTTGTTGTCGGGTTGTCTCACAGCAAAAATAATTTATTTCATAAGACATAATCGCAGTCATAATACTGAAATTGTGAAGACTTATACAAATAAGCTGGTTATCCATGAAGTCTTCAATGTATAATAGTTAAGTAGTCTTTATTTAACTTTATTAATAACATACCAACTTTAATACTCATTTTAATCCTTTGGGATTTGATTTTTGAAAAAAGTAACCTATGAACTCTGGTCTATAAATATATGTCTGTCAAATTTCATTGAAATCGGTCCTGTGATTTAACCGCGATATTAGCATTTACTATTTAGCGAGAAGTTAGCCGCGTAACAGATAGACATTGAGACTTTAGAATTTAAGTATAGATAAGAAAAATAAACACGTGGAATCAGGAACGAAATGACTTTTTTTTAGCTGTCTTGCTAAAACTCGAAAACAGCTGAACCGTGGCTGATTTTGGTTTTGAATTATTTGTTCAAGTCCAGGGAAAGTTTAAAAGATAATAAAAAGGAATAAAACTGGGCGGAAACTAGGAAAAACATCGTTTTATTTTTTCAGTTTGAACGGGTTTAACGAAGTTCAGGAGAGTTAGTGTTTAAATACAATTTGAGAATGTACGTTATTAGGACATCATTTCGACTGTCAGTAGGTACTCCCTATAAAGCAATTGGCTTTTGTAAAATGGCAAATTGACTTAAGATCTCCACTTTACAACTGCACCACCTTTGAAAGTTTAACATAATCTGAGATCTTAGACCTCTTCAATATATGAATCTAGTTGAAAGACTTGCCTTACGTAAATCGTCATTTATAACTAAGGACAGAGTGCATCGAACTTACGCCAGTTTCCTCAAAGATAATATCGACTATAATTTACGTTACGAGATCCCCAGATGCTTACTGCAAATATAATTTTGTCAATCGACTTCGAATCGAACTTTGTAACGAGAGTAAATCGACTCTCGTAACGAAGTCTAGATATCTTTCAATTCAGTGCCAAGAAGTATAGGTGCTTAAAATATAACTAGATCAGAGCAGACTTGAGCAGAGGCGGCGTAAGGCATGGGCGACGTGGACCCCAGCCTACGGCCTCGCGGTCCAAGGGGCCACGGATCGTAGTGTATTTCTCAAAAGCATTTGATAGTTTTGATCAAGGAATGCCCGTATCAGATGTTCAGCGTCATGATACAATTCAAAATGGCCCTTTATAGCAATAAAATAAAGATTATCCCAAAGATGATAACCATAGACACTTAAATTTTTATTGCTCTAAAAAATTTAACACTGGTAAAATTCAACATCGTTTACTTTTTTCTAATACTAAAAACAAGGTATCCTGTTTTCCATGTAGACGTTTTAGCAATTCACAAAGTCAGATGGTACATGGAGAATGCCGTGACTGAAAACATTTAAGCAGTATTTAACAAAGATATTAAAATACCAAAAAAACGGGCATTTATGTTCCAATGTACAAAAACATAAAATACGGAAAAATAATAGACACAGAAAACGAAAGTTAAATTCATTTCTTCATTCGCGAGCAGAGGACCTCGCAAAATGTATTTTGCCCACATTAATTTATCATCTTGCGCCGCCACTGTACTCAAGTCGAAAGAGGTAGGTATGCGTTACGGAGTACGGACTCATGTTTACGTTAGTTACACACTAAAAAGTATTAATTGAACAACAACACTCCTCGTGTTAGTCCGGGCTCCTTTGCAGAATAGACCATTTGCCTTCCTGCCAGGCAACTCGTAAAAGGCGAGCATAGGCTTACCGTCACTAGCACCGTGATATGTAACTAGGTGGCAGAGTTCGTAGCGACTCATTGGAATTGGTACCACCGCCTTACCTAACCCTGCCGCCATAACGTCATGATGTGTTCCGGTTTGGAAGGTAAGGTAGCCAGTCAAATCACTTTTGCTCGAAGCCTAACATCCCGGCCTCAGGTTGGCAATGCACCATTACCATCTTTGGAGTCTATAGGCGGCTTGAATATCTTACCATCAGGAAATCCGTTTGCTTGTTTGCCTTCCAATATCAAAAAAAAATACACCTATCAAACAATTTTTACAAATTTTAAATCCTAACGTAACTTGTACTCTAAACATAATTTAATTATTTTTTCATTTCGGTGATACCCACAAAATTAAAATAAATAGAACCCCAAGACTAAAAATAATGAAAAGCATTTTCATTTGTCAGCAGGAATAATATCTCTTAATACCTTTTGCAAAACGACGTATCTTCACGCCCATACCCCTGAAGAGGTAGGCAGCAGGCACGAACAGGCACGATTAGCCGAAGACCCTAAGTTTCACAATGTGATAGATGGCAAACCTATCACCTAGCAGGCACTTACCAATTCCCAGGCAACGTTATTTTTATTAGAAAATTGAAAACACAAGAACTCAAGTCCGATGCCGGACCGGTATACCACAGAGGCAATCACCATACATACAAGATACATACCAGAATTTTAATAAGCACCCAGACCCAGAAATGCAGATATCTATATATTCATCACACAAATGTATGTGATTACACACGATCGAATTGGAAAAAAAAACATTGATAAGTTGGAACCAGTATCATTCAACTTGTCTTAGCTACGTAAAAGTAAATATAATTAAATAAAAATGTCAAATCACTAAAAATATGTAAAACGGATGTTATTAATGATTTGACATATTTTGCACTTACACATCGTAATGGACAAATGTTTTAACAAAACTAAATAGATATACTTAGATAGCAAATAGGTAGATACTAACATGATAAATGCTATGCTATCTTTACTCGAATAACTACTTCAATTTATAACTGTCATATTTAAAGCGATTTAAACTATTATACACTACTCAAATGTGAACTAAGCCTTTACCCTGATTTGTAATAAATTACGTTCGGTAATTATTCACGTATCGAAATCTATAGCACTTTTACTCTGAATTTAGTTCTCTTAGTTAACAGCAGAGGCGTTGTTTAAAATTTTAATACAAATAATTTTGAGAGACGCTTCACGATACAGGGTAGGTACAGCGCCGTAAACTGGGCAAGGGCCGCTTTTGCTCCGAATTTAGTTCTTTTAGTTGCCAGTAGAGGCGCTGTTAAAAGTTTTAATACAAATAATTTATAGAGACCAGGGAGTGTAGGCTGTAGCCCCGTAAACTCTGGATAAGGGCACTGAGCCTTTACCAGATGCTTTCGTTAAATTTTGGCGCCTTCTTGAGAAAAGATGGTGTTTTGTGTCTATAATGAGTGAGATTAGTTGACCATGGTGTCATTTTGTGTAATTCAGTGAAAATGCACAAACTAAATAATCATGGAGAGTCATGGTATCGTGTATTACCTCGTTCCTTTACTCAAGAGGTCATTTGCTTTACTCAAGAGCATTTAAGACTGGCATGACTTTTTTGACGACTTTTTTACATTGAGTTTTTCTAATTATACAAATGGAGGTGTTTTATGTACTTTAATAACATTTGACAATACCAAAATAAAATATATGTTGCTGTCATAGCCCGAGGCGACAACACATAAGACAAATTTTGAAAAAATCAAACCCGATGCAAAAATCTGAACCTTGATGCAGATCTTACTAGACTAATAACACAGTACTAGCGGGTTATTAACATTAATTTACAAATAAATTTAACGAATCCGATAAAATAATTTATTGTTTACTGTTAACTAAATGTTAATAATTCGCCAGTATTATGTTCAAGTGTATCCAAAATGAGATATCCTATTCTAGGTATCTTCATGCCCATATCCCCGAAGAGGTAGGCAAAGGCACAACCAGGGCACCCACGACTAGCCGAAGACACTGAGTCCCACAATGTGATTGGTGGCAAGTCTATCGACAACCGGGCACATATCCAATCCTGTGCAACATTATTTTTTTATTTTGAAAATTGGAAAAACCAAATTTTCTTTTTGTTGCCCGACCCGGGATTCCAACCCGGACCTCATGCAGTCAAGGCCAACACTTGAACCGCTAGACCACCAATATTCCAATATTGCACGAATCGAGCGAATCGTAACGTACAACCCAACAGACTGCCTGAAATTTTTATAAGCAGGCTTTTCTCCGATTAGGTACCTGCCAAAACATACGAGTAATAGCTAGGAGTATAAAATTATCTAGAAAGCTCCATCTTCGTGGTAGAACATTAGCAACTGAAAAAGTATAGCCGGGAAGAATAATCAAGATTACTTTACAGTTATCTCCAACGTACCTATTAACTCTAGATTACGGAAGTATCATATAATGTCCGTGTGACATTGAACGTATTATATAACGGACATATCCATGTTATAATTATTATGAAAGAGCTATATCAGTATGTTAAAGAAAACCTCAACCCTCCTGATGGGTAAGAAGAGATAGGAAAAGTTCTGGAATACTGCTGTTTAAGATAAATGAAGCTCAATTGGACGACGTACTTTTCTGTAACCTGGCCATATTATATTTGTTATAATAAAATAGTAGCCCCCTTACCACAAAAAATCACCTTTTTAACTAAGCTCTGTCTAAAATTGACTTCCTAATTCCAATGTGATGTGGCAGTATGTCACTACTGTAATTTTATTTCATTGGCAAATATTTCATTACAAACAATTTTCCGAAACCAAACAATTTTTTGTCTATTCCGTCTAATTTGTCTCTGGAAAAATGCTGTTCCAATTGTGAATGAGTTTTAAATAAGCTTGTGTATTATAAAGAGGTGGGTAAATACTAAAAATACTAAATACTCAAATTCTGTGTAATAACTAGTAAGTACCCTAACATTAATATTTTGTTTAAAACACTAACTTTTCCCACTCTATTAGCTGTCAATGTCAGGCGGAGCGATGTCCGCCGGGTCGGCTAGTCTTCAATAAACAGAGTTCTTTCACAATTTTATAATACATTAATAAAATAAGTGTTAACTGTGTGTTTCGTGGTGGATTTGTTATCACAATATGTATTGCTTGGTGTTGTACAAATCTAGGTCAAAAAACTTATTACAAAGCATTTCAAACACTATTCAAGTTACAATATTACGTTTATTTTGTAAAATCGACTGTCCGACTTACTTAAAGCGTGTACCAACGATATTTTGTAATATTGTAATTGTTTATTGTCGGGTTATTAGGTTTCGGGTTTGATTCCAGACATGGACAATCATTTCTTTCGCGACTTGACGGTGTGTATATGTTTCCTTCATGAAATGGGATTAAGGGGCGTTTTTTTATAATTTATCCCGGCCCTGTGAGTTTTTCTGCATAATTAATTAACGGGGAAAAGTCAAACCCGCCAAGCACCTTTCTAATAAAAAAATAATACTGAGTTATGTTAAATCCAACAAAAGATAGCCAGTTATTCGATACTTTCTTAATCGAAAGGAAATGAGTTTTCTCCCGAGTTGGTCCAGGTCCACTGAGTAGTATCAGATCATTTGCCTTTCTGACAGGCTGCTCGTAAGGGGTGAGTGAGTATAGGTTAAAATATAAGCCATTCACAAGACTTCTACTGGTAAAGTATTGTGCAGCAACTTGTCCGGGTAAGGATCCACAGCCTTACCTATTCCTTCTGCCAAACTGACTATGTCTTATCCCGCTGTGGAGGATAGAGTAGCTGGTGGACTTGCACAATAGATCTTTCATCCCGGCCTCAGGATAGCGACGCCCCTGTAACATCTATCGTGACCACGGTTGTCTCTGAGGACACTCGTGTGATGATTTGCTGACATAGCATAAAATGTCTCTTTTTCTATTTGCGTAAAAAATAAGCGAGAATTTTTTTTATGATAATGGAAGGCAAACTAGCAGACGGATTTCCTGATGGTAAGAAATTCACGTCGCCTAGAGACACCAAAGGTGGTAATGGTGCGTTGCCAACCTGGCGCCGGGATGTTAGGCCTCGAGCAAAAGTAAGTTTACCGGCTACCTTACCCTCCAAATCGAAACACGTCACGACGTTATGGTGCCAGGAATAGGTAAGGCGGTGGTACCAATCCGGGTGATTCGCTGCGAAACTCTTCAATAAGTCCATATAAGTCAGGGTTATCTGTTAATGGCTCTTGACACTTTTACTATCGAATACTACTGTGTTCCGAGTACTAAGTATCAAAGTGTTGAGCAGAATTACCCTTAGTTCCATCGCTTTTCGTATTCCTGCCACTATAGTGTCAGTGCTTGTGTTCTGTCATGAAAGGTAGAGAAGCATCAGTGTCATCTATGATGTGTATGTCTATGGCAATGGTTCTCTTATAATCAGGAGAGTCAGTGGCCACCTGCTAGTTTATACCTAGTCTTGCCATAAATATTGTAATAAAGAAAAAAAATATTTTTT
>NJDD01001070.1:242068-270298 GCA_002245505.1 Calephelis nemesis | reverse complement strand
TAAAATACATACATACAATTTAATATGTATATATTATAGTTCAAACAATCGTTACATAATACAATTAACAAATTTCGAATACATTTATAACAATTATTGAGTTGTGTTGATCCGGGCTCCTTTTCAAGATAGATCATCTGCCTTCTTGGCAGGCAGCTCGTAAAAGGCGGGCACAGGCTTGCCGTCACTAACACCGTGACATCTAACTCGATGGTAGAGTTTCGCAACAACTCGCCCGGATTGGCACCACCGCCTTACCTAAAGTATTCCCGCCGCCATAATGTCAGTGCTTGCTGTTGACGTGTTCTCGTTCGGACGATAATGTAGTCCGATAACTTACTTTTGCTCAAGGCCTAACATCCCGGCCTCAGGTTAGCAACGCACCATTACCAGCATTGGCATATCTAGGTGGCGTGAATTTCTTACCATTAGGAAATCTGTCTGTTTGTATGCCTACCAATATCATAAAAAAACTTTTTTCAAAAACTAACCCCCAAGCTACTATTATAGGGGATGAAAGTTTGTATAAAAATCTATTCTACGCTGACGAAGTCGCGGGTAAACTGCTAGTTATTAAAATAAAAGTATAATGTATAAGAATAACAATCGGTAAAGTTACGAAAGCAACAGTTTAGTAAATAATTTTTACTTACATGTTATTCACGCTTTCCTGATTCGAATCCTTTTTTTTTAATCTTGTTCTCAAATGAGGACAAGAGATCAATTGCTACCGCACGACCAGGCACTAGCACAGTGACTGTAGCTGTGGTTTTTCAACAAAACTCACCTGTTATGTAGATACAGCCTACGAAATCCATAAAAAAGTAATGAATAAATACCACATATATTTTTTTCTAATTCCGTCTTTGGATCAAGACTTGGTGGCTAAAGGACCACTTTGGAAGAACGCTCTTTCACATAAAAAATAATTTTTAAAGTCAGTTCTGAAAACACGGAGATATTAACATATATAAAGATATAAAAGTCAAACATATAACTTCCTCCCGTTTTTGAGGTCGTTTGAAAAGACAAAAACACAGAGTTGTGTTTGCGCTAAAAAGTTGCAAAAGACGAATTTCCCAAACCACCTCGACCTTATAAACAATAATCATCGTAATAGCTTACCTTAAAAGCAAACGACATACATGGTAATGAATGTATGCAACTCATAAATAAATAATAGATTCTGTATTACAATACACCTGCCTGACATTTTACCAAGTTGAGATGATCAGGTACACTTGTTTTCACAAACCTGACAACACTGGGAGAGACAGCCTGAGTTATTGTCATGCCAAATATATTCTGACGTTGGATATTTATATGTAAATACGACATTCTATTACTAACTGACTTAAATATAGAAGTATAATTGCTTTTTTATGTAAGTTAATCAATTTCATTTTAAAATGATGTATTTCTAAAAAAGAACATACATTTAGTTTACTTATCAGTATAAATTTAAACTATAATCCACTTACAACTTACGGGCCCGTTGATCTGGTGTGTAACTTAACTTTTGCTTACAAAAAATGAAGCTAAACACTAAATCAACAGACGTATAAGTTTTATTAGTAAGGTGGCAATTTATCAAAAGTTAATATGTTCCCTATCTGTAAATAAATACAAATCTTTAAATTAATAAATATATATATAAAAATCTTTAAATACAAATATAAAATAGTTGTGCTCATATGACGTTCGAACAAGTTCTTACATAATTTATAATTTATCACTTTCTCTGTAAATTCCGGAATTCCCCGCCATCTGTGGCCACGTTAAAAAACATTTTGTTTATATTTGAAAAAGCGTACTTCTGAAGGGATCACCATCGCCGCCATGTCGTGATCTGATGATGGAAACAGTCGGATTTTGTGTATTTGGACGATGTATCCATTTAAATTCTGTTATAATGTTCTCGGAAAACTTAACGGTTACCCAAATTTGAAAAACAACTTTGATGCGACTACATTATAAGTCAAAAATTTGAAATTATTGTTCTTTCCGTTCAAGGTGTTTCCACTTGTCACTGGAAATTAGTTACAAATCATTGAAATGCAGTAAATTTGCAAAACCATACTTCAATTTCAATGTTATGTATTTTTTTTATAATTATAAAACCTTTACATGCACCTGCTATCTAACGAAAAAATAATGTCTTCAAATCAAAAATCTCGTTTTTTGAAGTCGGCTGAAAAAAGAAAAAAACAATTATGAATGATAGTAGTTATGAGCATTACGTAAAATGTTAAAAACCCGCATATTATCTAAAATTATGTTTATTTAATTAAGTTATATCATATTAATATTTATAATAAACTTGCATTAATGAATTATGTACATACGATACCTAGTATTTTGAAGTTATTGTAATTTCCATGTTATGTATCAGTGAACCATAAAGTATAAAATGTAATTAACAAACATGAAATAATTTCGCTGAATTTTTTTTTATGTTGTAAACAAGCAGCAAACAAGTGCAAACAAGCAGACGTATTTCCTGATGGTAAGAAATTCACGCCGCCTAGAGACACCAAAGATGGTAAAGGTGCGTTGCCAACCTGAGGTCAGGATGTTAGGTCTCGAGCAAAAGTAAGTTTACCGCCTACCTTACCCTCCGAACCGGAAAACGTCATGACGTTATGGCGGCAGGAATAGGTAAGGCGGTGGTACCAATCCGAGCGAGTCGCTGCGAAACTCAACCACTTAGTCAGATGTCACGGTGTTAGTGATGATAAGCCTATGCTCGCCTTTTACGAGCTGCCTGGCAAGAAAGGCAGATGGTCTATTATTCAAAGGAGCCCGGACCAACACGGGGAATTAAAAAGATTTGCAATTCACTAACTGCGTTTGCTACTTACGAATTTATTTTTAACATACGCATATAATTGCTAAAATTGAGAAAGAATGTATGTATGTTTGTGACACTTTCAGGCACAAACTACTGAACGGATTTAGATGAAACTATACAGGAACATGGTTTATTTACGCATACAATTAATTGGAAATAAATTTGTTATTTCATAATGGATTTAAAAAATATACGAGTTGTTCTATTGTTACCACCAATTCCTTAAAACTACGGTCTTTTTTTCAGAAAAACCTTTAAAAAGTTGTACTAAATTTTATTTCTCGAAATAAGCAGTTTGTAAACGATTTTTCAATTCATTAAGTGTCAAACTCATAATATCTATAGAAAACAGATACGTGTTTTTGTATCAGATGAAATCCAAAAAAATGTTTTTTTAGTCAAAAATCCTTTTTTTAAGTTACAATTAAATTAAATTTTCAAAGTACCTACGCATTATACGCATTTATAAACAACTAGCTGTTGCCCGCGACGTTGCCTGCGTGGTCCAACAGAAACATTGTTTCGGGATAAAAACTATCCTATGTGTTAATCCAAGTTACCCTCTACATGTGTACAAAATTTAATGAAAATCAGTTGAGCAGTTTTTGCGTGAAGGAGTAACAAACAAACAGACAAACTTTCGCATTTATATTATTAAAAGGCTCTTCCAATTATACTTTAAAGGATTTACTTTTACAAATTAATAAGTAAAATCTTATTTGTTTAATGACAGCCCTATAAAACTTTTATCTTTTGATTGTATCTTAAAATCATCTCGATCCCTTCAAATATAAGTTTTAAAAAATTCCGCATCGAAATCGGTCACACAAACACACATGCACACAAACAGACACGTCAAACTTAAATACACCCCAAGTTTTAAATCGGTGGTTAAAATTGACCATGCTTATTTAGTCATAAGCTTGTAAAAAAGTTGAAGTAATTTTATTATCCAAATTACGCATTTCACGCATTCAATTAATTGAAGTGGCGAATTTATAATATCCATACTAATATTATAAATGCGAAAGTAACTCTGTCTGTCTGTCTGTCTGTCTGTTACCTTTTCACGCCTAAACCACCCAACCGATTTTGCTGTAATTTGGTATGTAGATAGTTTGCATTCATGAGAAGGACATAGGCATATTATTTTTTGGAAATTCAACCCCTAAAAGGGTTCAAAGGGGTGAGTTAGTATGAGAAAAATATTTTTATTGCACATTTTTGCATGAAACTTTGAATTAATGCTTTTTAGTACAAATGATGAAACACGTATTTCAGGGTTTTTCGAAATTCAGCCCCATTGGGGGTTAAAGGGGATGGCAAGTAACGAATTCACAAAACAATCTTAATTTCCTCATAAAAGTTCCATAAACAAAGCATCTGAGAAAAAAATAAGACAACAATTATTCATGCTAAGAGTTTCTTGTGGACACGAGATAGGGCGCCTTCCTTGGCGCGTATCAAATTAGCCAAATTCCGTCAAAACACACATCTTACGACATAGTGACATTGTTTTCCTGCATAACCTATAACGGCACACTGAGACCGTTTTTGATTTGTAGACGTACTTACGCACACTTAAGGTTCGCGCATACCATTGACGGAGCACATTTAAGCGAGCCCTGCCGCATCGTATCAGTGGATTGTTAATAATGTACTGAACGTTTTTGATACAAAGAGAAGATTGAAAAACAATAGTGGCAACTCTATTTTCAAATTATTGTCAAATATGGAATCTGGTAGTTGACGTACAAAATCTAAGCGATAAAATGTCACTAGCCCCTTTTCACATAATAAGCATAGCCCTTACTCTAATTTTTTGGTGTCTGTAAGCTGCGATCCGCCGCGGTGTGGACCGGCATAGTGTGCGCTTTCCTTTAAGCCGCAATTTGGCTTGTGTGGAAAAAAAATCTTCACACCAAGTAAAACACTACTTGTCCACTTGAAAAGCATTTCAAAACTATGTCGTGTTTTTTTATTAAGTAAAATGTTTACTAAGTAAGTAAGTAAGTAATGTTTGTTAAGTAAAATTAAGTGTAAATTAAAATACTATGACAAAAAAGGCGTTCCGAGTGTTTTAAAACCGCAAACAAAACCGTGAGTTTAGACTAGTTTGAAATTAT
The DNA here is from genome assembly GCA_002245505.1 of Calephelis nemesis. Taxonomy (NCBI): domain Eukaryota; kingdom Metazoa; phylum Arthropoda; class Insecta; order Lepidoptera; family Riodinidae; genus Calephelis; species Calephelis nemesis. The sequence continues at coordinate 265,321 of NJDD01001070.1, read as the reverse complement.
TGAAACATATGATTAAATAAGTGGTACTTGACGATCAATATGTTTTCAGACTTTCATCCACATTGAACAAACTTCCTTTCTCTGGCCATATTCAACGGTGTTTCGTAATACCGAAGATTAAGCTACTCTCTATTTTGAATATGTAATACCTAATATTGGCAGTAGTCACCAGAACTTACTTTCTCTGCATTCTAGCTATTGTTTTACAGTAAGTCTTGCTATTGTTACACTTGGAAGCATAAGCTCCACGTCGGTGTAGGTAAGTTTTGTTGTAAAAAGTTATATAAGTTGATGTCTAATACAAAGAAGTAATAACTTTATCAATATAGAGAAGCGGCATCTGAACGCCCTTTTCCGTGTAAATGTAAGAAGAGGTACAGCGATCAAAACACTTGATACTTCGCCCCATATAGTTTGAGCTTTATACGCCGTTAGCCGTTTAGCCGTGTTAGTCCGTGTTCCTTTGCAGAATAGACCACCTGCCTTCATTAGGCGAGCATAGGCTTACCATCACTAACACCGTGATCAGACTACGTGTAAGAATTTCGCAGCAACTCGCCTGGTTTAGTTCCACCACCTTACCCATTCCTGACGCCATACCGCCAGTGCTTGACGTGTTCCGGTTCGGAGAGTAAGATAGCCGGTAAACTAACTTTTTCTTAAGGTCTAACATCCCGGCTTTAGGTTGGCAACGCACTATTACCACCTTTGGTGTCTCTTGGTGGCGTGAATTTCTTACCATCAGGAAATCCATCTGCTTGTTTGCCTTCCAATATCATAAAAAAAAATAGTTTTAGGTAGGCCCATCAGTTTTTATTTTATGATCATTTTTTTATATATTATAACAATATCATGAAAAAAATCAGATTCAAATTAGATGGTTCTCACTTTAAATACCGCAGTCAGATTCATAATAAAAAGTTTTCATCTTAAATACAACAATCAGATTTGTAAAAGATGGTTTTCTCACTTTAAATACCGCCATCAGATTTATAACAGATGGTTCTCACTTCAAATTCTACAATCGGATTCATAATAGAAGGTTTTCATCTTAAATACCACAATCAGATTTGTAATAGATGGTTGTTTTATCTCACATAAAATAAAAGAGTGTGTAATGGCTCTGTGAGCACGAATACAGACATACAACATACACGCTCTGTTTACCAGCACGGAGCACAGATAATCTCTTCGGACATTGCACAGACGTCGACAAGGACACAGAACAAAACACCAATTAACTTCCAGCATCTTATTCACTTATGGCGACGGTTAATACATTGAAACTGAGTCTAACAACGGTCTATGCCTTATAATGACTCGTTAACTTTAAAGTATATACCTAAGTTGTTATTATAAGTAAATAGTTGCATTGGCTTCCTTCTGAATCAAAATAATGCAATTATTACATTTATATAATTAATCGCTTGTGTGATCTAGACATCTGGTAATAGGGCTCACTACATCAAGTCTTGGATTAGCCAACTCTCTCAGATTTTGATGTTATGAGTAGAAAGCGGACAATAATTTGCTAGATTAGTCACCAATTTCTATCTTCTTTCTCAGTTTTGGCTGTTATGAGTAGATAGATAGTGGGCAATAATTTGCTAGATTAGTCATTAATTTATATCTTTTATCTCAGATTTTGCTGTAACAAGTAGAAAGCGGACAACAATTTGCTAGATTACTCTTCAATTAATACTTTTCACCTCAGATTTTGCTGTTATGAGTAGATGGCGGACAATAATTTGCTAGATTAGTCATCAATTTATATCTTTCATCTCAGTTTTTGCTGTCATGAGCAGAAAGTGGGCAAAAATTTGCTAGATTAGGCATCAGTTTATATCTTTCATCTTAGATTTTGCTGTTATGAGTAGTAAGCGGACAACAATTTGCTAGATTACTCTTCAATTTATATCTTTTATCTCAGATTTTGCTCTCATGAGTAGATGGTGGGATAATTTGCTAGATTTGGCATTAATTTGTATCTTTCATCTCAATTTTTGCTGTAATTAGTGGATGGTAAGCAAATATGACATCTTGAGTTCGCATGCATGTAATAGCATTCTATGTTGAATAAAACGGCGGTTGACAAGATATTCTTTGCGAAATGGATCTTTATCAAACATTAATTGTCGCATCCGCTCTTTGTGCATTAAATACAGTTTGTTTAATATAAACGGTACCTTTGTAAATAAAATATCTTAACATCAATAATGATAGTGCTGAGGTCGTATTTGTAGCCGACTCTAAGAGGAGGAGGTCACCTATTCTTTTGTATATTTTTTGTTTGTTTGTCAAGAGATTACTTGGTATCACACGGTTGGTGATAATTTTGAGATAGTCTCGTAAAATTTGACGAAGCTCTGATATATGGTTTTTGAGATCGAGTAAAATAGTAATCGGTATTTTTGCATTTGTACTGGGTTTAATTATTTTTATTTTTCATTAAAACCAAAAATTTGTTTTCGTTTCTATTACACTGATTATGATAAAACACACGCAGCTTAGACCAAAAGTTCATTTGTGCAGTTTGAGCGAAGAAAATACACTTAAATGTTTAACAACAAAGTGTTATCTCCATTATCTTTCAACTGAAAATGTATGGTTCGCTCCTACTTAATATATTTTAAAGAAAGTTAACCCAAATTTTATATCAGAGAAATATTCTTCAAATAAAATATGATCAAATTGGTCCAGCCTTTTCCCATATTCATCATCAGACTGTATCTATAGGCTATGATTGATGATTGTTTCTTAAGACCAGGGACCACAGCATTAAATCATAATAACACCGAAATTAAAATATTTGAATAATAACCGATAAATCCAACATATAATGTGGCTAGAAAAAATTGCAATCCCCTCACCTATAAAACTTAAAAATTCCTTATCGAAATCGGTTCATCTGTTCAAAAATCCTTATGTCATTCCCACATAAATTCTTACTGCAACTCAATTTCTCCGTCTGGGTTTAAAAAGTATAATTAAACAGACAATTAACAGAAACCTAAATACTATCCTACTATCCTATTACATTTAATGGGGAAAAGTATAAGTGTTTTTTACACACATGAAGAATTAAGGTCTATCCAGTGGCAACGGTGAAAAGTTAATTATAGCCTATCAAATAAAATTTGATAGCTATTACTATATAAGCTATTATATATTATTATAATGGATGTAATAAACGTAAATTTGTATGTAATTATTTACAACAACGTATAATACATTTTTCTACCTTATTGGTTGAGCGGTTAGCGTGCACGCTTAATGCCACAGACCCACCATGCGGCTCAGGTTCGATTTCTGACTGCGCCAGGCATTTAAGTGATAAACATATATTATATTTATGACATAAATGCAACACCAGGTAAAATACCAGTATTTCAATGTATTAGAATCATGGACTAACACACACAATCAAGTAATTTATTTTAAAGTTAAGTCAATTTGCGTACCTAGATTGCCTAATTTATTCTAATTACTCTAATTTAATCTATTATTTTATTTAAAATATCTAAAAATATTCATCCTATTAATATTATAAACGCAAAAATATGGATGTTTGTTACTCTTTCACGCTCGAATGGCTGAACGGATTTGTCTGAAATTTAGAACGCAGATAGATTGCGCCCTGGATTAACTTGGCTACTTTTAATCCCGATCGCAAAACGGGTTCCTGTAAAAACGCGGGCAAGGCCGCAGGCAACGGCTAGTTATATTTATTTCAAATTAATTTAATTATATTTCAAATTCATAATTCCCTAAGAAGGTATTTAAATTTTCAGTCGACTACTAGTCTTTCAGATAACTTACCCCCGCTTTACCTATTCCTATTGACTTAACGTCATTGTTCACAATTATCGTGTTTCGATTTTATAAATCAGAGTAGTGACAAGGCTTCCTTATGTAAGAGGCTTATGCCCGATTTCACCAAGAGCCCCTATACTTTAGGGGACCTTTTAACGTCACTTATGGGACTGTTTCCATATAAAACAGTCCCCTAAAACACGTTAAAAGGTCCCCTAAATGTAGGGGCTCTTGGTGAAATCGGGCATTAGTATCTCAGCATCAGATTGACAACACGTCATTACTATAGCATTATCTTAAACTTAAACTTCTTTTCTTCAAAAGTCATGCTATTTTTGATAATGTATATGTATACATGTAATGTATATGTATAATGGATATGTATATATATACATATGTGCTGGATGTAGTTAGTCTAAATAATGTTAAACAATATGTTTCGTATATCGTTTATATACATAGGAATTGTTTATCAATTAGTTTTAAAATAATGACACTGTTGTTGTGCAATATATTTAAACAAGTCATAATTTAATTTTCCATCTGCCTTCCTTCCCCCGTGTTGGTCCGGGCTCCGTTGTAGAATAGACCATCTGCCTTCCTTTGCCAGGCAGTTCGTAAAAGGCGAACATAGGCTTCCCGTCACTAACACCGTGACATCTGACTGGTAGTAGAGGTTCGCTGCGACTCGCCCGAATTGGTACCACCGCCTTACCTATTCCTGCCGCCATAACGTCACGACGTGTTCCGGTTCAGAGGGTAAGGTAGCCGGTAAACTTACTTTTGCTCATGGCCTAACATCCCGGCCTCTGGTTGGCAACGCACCATTACCATCTTTGGTGTCTCTAGGCGGCGGGAATTTCTTACCATCAGGAAATCCGTCTGCTTGTTTGCCTTCCAATGTCATAAAAAACGTACAGTCACATTCGAAAAATGTATATTTATAAACTTACTTCGAAAAAAAAGAAAGAAACAAATTACGTATTACCTTTGCTATGTATAGGCTAATAGTTCGAGCCTACAGAAGATATGAAGGTAAAGTTAGACCGTCGTAAATCATCTCTCCAGGACATAAATATAAGCATATATTTACACCGTTTGCATAACCCCCAGAGCCCGTCGGATATGAAAAAAGCAGGCAATTCTGTGAGGTATCTATGTCTTTAGAAAAAAAATATTAAAAAAATTCTTGCAGCTCGTGTGCGAAGTTGTATTCCAATTAAATACAAAGGCAATGAATGTAGGCATATATTGACACCATTTGCATAGCCCCCTGTACCCGCCGGATATGAAAAAAAGGGGCCGATTATGTGTGGTTTATCTTATATATAGTATATATATATTTATATATGAGTGGTTCATCACAGAATTTCCACCTTTTCTTTGTCACATCCGGCGGAGTCAGGGGGTTGTGTACGCGTTGTCAATATATGCCTACATTCATTGTTTATATATTTACTAAGACCTTTCCTTTCCTTAACATACCTTATGTATATTTGGGGTTGCAAATCGTATGGAAACGAAGACACAATTTTTATTTGAAAATGTTAGTGATAAAATTTTAATGACTACACAAACATCTAAGTTTTTTAGACTTAACCTTACCTTTTTACACTGAAATCTAAAGAGGTCACGTAAGCTTTTATCGGCGACTGTCAAAGTAAACAAAAGTTATTTTGTTTTATAACATTTGTATGAAAGCGGGCCGCATTGTGGCTGCCCTGGAGAGGCTAATTTGCGAGGGGCTAACTTCACCTTCATCAAGAGATTCATGCTTGTTTTCTAATTCCACAAAAAAAAAGTTATAGTACTTTAAATTATTGGTACAAAATAATAAAATCTTATTACCCAAAACTGACAATATTTATTCGTAACAAAAAAAAGGTTCATTCAACTTTTCAACCTCGTATCAGCGAAACTTTTTTCCTTCACACCGTAATCAAAAGCAAACAATGGACAAATATGAATCTGATTTGAAAAAGAATCTATAACGGGACGGAAGATGACTACAAAAGGCACACAAAAACTTCTAAACACGTTCAATGTGCATTTTCTCAAAGCAACTTGAATATTGATGACCTTGGTGGGGAAAGTCTGTGGAACAGGACTTGACGATGAGGAACAATGGCATATGTTGAAACCGGAAACTATTTAATACTAGGTTAATAAATGAAATTTAAATATATTAATAATTAACCCGTATTTTAATATTTAAATGAAGACGCATAAACTGGCGAGTAGAAATATTTTAATAGGTTTGTATGCTCTTATTATACAACAAGATCATATCTGATTTCTGAGCAATTTTACTTTTTGACAGATTAAAGAAACTGATTCAACCACATAGTAAAATACTAACATAACTATGTAAGTAATAGTTGACGATATTAAAAAAAGTATTTCGCTAGAGGCACAACCAGGGCACAGAGGCACGACCAGACGAAGACACTAGGTCCCACCAATGTGATTGTTGGTAAGTCCAACCGGGCACATGTCCATTCCCGAACAGCAATGCTTTCGGAATAGAAAATTAAAAATACGTTGTTTTTGGGTTGTCCATCCTGGGTATCTAACACATGAATTCATGAACTCAAGGCCAACGCCGGATCGCTAGTCCACAGAGGCGATATATACATAGAAATACAAATGCATACCCATAAACAAAATTTTGATTCTTAACTACATCTGTTGTTAGAAATAACCTCACGTTTCAAGCAAAGATTTTGTTTTTTAGGTTGTTTGGATATTGGAAGGCAAACAAGCAGACGGATTTCCTGATGGTAAGAAATTCACGCCTTCTAGAGACACCAGAAATGTTAATAGTGCGTTGCCAACCCGAGGCCGGGATGTTAGGTTTCGAGCAAAACTAAGTTTACCGGCTACCTTCCCTCCGAACCGGAACACATCCACGGCAAGACGTTATGGATGCAGGAATAGGTAGGGCGGTGGTACCAATTCGGGCGAGTCGTTGCGAAACTCTACCACCTAGTAGGATGTCACGGTGTTAGTGACGATAAGCCTATGTTTGCCTTATACGAGTTGTCTGGCAGGAAGGCAGATGGTCTATTCTGCAAAGGAGCCCGGTCATACATGTATTTCATGTCTATTACGTACAATGAAGTGTCAAATAATAAAATAATATTTTTTATTTCATCATACAGCGGCCATGTTAGAAATTCTATTAGAAAAAATACTCAATTATTTTAAAAAGGTCACCTCATTCGACAAAAAACCTTATCAAGGTCAATTTCTCCATAATTGACCTTAAATAAAAACCATCCAAATTGTATTTCCGATACAATAAACGATACCGTTGGCAATAGCACGCCATCACGGGAAATCGATTCTTACCCCAGTTTCTGAACACCTTGTCCAATGGCTCAATAAGAATATCATGAACTAGTTTTTTGAACATTTTTTTGGTTAATATTCCATTGATGCCTCACACGTATACTGGCACAAGTCACGAACTTATAAATGTTGACACAAATTGATATACACACAAAAGTGATCGTTTATTTTTGGATTTATCATGGTCACTTATTTGAAAAGGAAGAGTAGGAATGGTTATGTTTTTTGTCACATTTTTCTCGTCTCCGGTGTCCAGTGGTGCGGTGTTGGCGTTTGACTACTACATGGCGACTTGGATTCTACAACCAATTTTATAATGTGTTTTTTGATTACTTATGAAAACAACTTTGCCCGAACATGGATCAGTGCCTGATTGGCGAAAGGTTTGCGACCTAGCACATTGTACGACTAAGTTTTACCTTTGGTTGATCGTGGCTTCTTCTTCGCCTACCTTTTTTGGAATACGGCTGTGATCTTCACAGATCTTACTGTGTTAGTTTTTTTCTAAACGAAAATTAGCTCATGTGAGATACATAGGCTACTTGCAGATTTTTAATTCCCAAAACCTTAATCAAAAAAAATTTTTTGATTAAGAAAAGTATTTTACCCTCTTCAATAGTTTGCAGTTAAAAGAGGTTGAAAAATTATAAAATTTTAAAGCGGGGAATACCCTTATGAAAGTTTGTAGACATATCCGCCAGACCTCGCTACTATACTGCAAACTGACAAGCCTGCCTAATACGGCAACAGGCATGCCTGGAAAAATTGCCCGCAGGTACATCCATCTAGTTAAATCGCTGCTCTACAAAATATGTATGTATGTATATATACAGGGTAACTTTGAAAGGACCGGCCAATAATATGAGGAGGTATAGGTTTAAATTGTAATGCATTTTAAATATCATTGCCAAGTTGTAATATATACATTCATAACCATTCATTTGAAACAGTCCCCAAAAATCGTTGACTTGTTGTCCCGCTATGTACTACCTACCACCTAGTACTACTCACCACCAGGGAACCAGTTTGCTTGCTTTGATTACGTTATAGCCATGCATCTTTTGTTTTGCGTCGGATAAACATTACAAATTTATTTTATTTTTTAATTTTGGTTTTTTGTAGATCGAAAGTGTAACCGATTTCAAACCGTTTTTTTTAATTAGATGTAACTGTGCATAAAAGATCTAATAACAAAAAAACATTTTCGTTAGTTTTAATTTCTTAACTTGTTTTTATTTGTCAAGAGATCACGTTAATGATTGTTTGTTAAGATGTTTGTAACTCACAGTGACAGCGGACGCCACACCGGACTTGTAAAAATGGACATCAAGAACAATTTACCTGAAAATTAAAAAAAAACAATTAATTTCAATGTTAATTCTTTGGAGCCTACCCTATAGGATAAAATACTTAAATACTATTTAACCAAGTTTAAAAGTTCAAAAAAAGATGATCGAATGATTTCTCCGCCATTTCTAAACCCGTTTTAAAAAATATTTTTTATATGAAAGAGGGTACTTCCATGGTAGTGCTACCAAATCTGTATCTAATGATGAAATTCGTGGAAAACGGAGGAAAATGCATAATTTTTAGGACCTAGACGGCATACTTATTATTATTATTATTTTTATGTTATAGGAAGGCAAACAAGCAGACAGATTTCCTGACGGTAAGAAATTCCCGCCGCCTAGAGACACCATAGGTGGCAATGGTGCGTCGCCAACCAGAGGCCGGGATGTTAGGCCCCAAGCAAAAGTAAGTTAACCGGCTACCTTACCCTCCGAACCGGAACACGTCATGACGTTATGGTGGCAGGAATAGGTAAGGCGGTGGTACCAATCCGAGCGAGTCGCTGCGAAACTCTACCACCTAGTAAATTATAATAGTATTAAAATCATTGTCGCTTTTTTGCACTTTTTAATGCACTTAAACAATTTAATACGACAAGTCATGACTTTCCTGACAGTATTGTAAGTGTGTGATCTACTCACATCAGCTAGATAATCAGCCTCTACCAATAAGGCTTCAAACATTTACGGAATTTTATACGGTATAAAATAAGATAAAAAACTTAATTAGTATGACAGTTAGTTACTTAGGATAAACATCAACGCGCACGCTGCCCTAGTAGCTCACTTTATACGGAGCTTTGTTACGCTGCTTACATTATACGCCTTGTCGTTTTACGTTCTGTGCGAATCGTCATAATATTATCTTAAGATAGTATCTTCACGCCTATATCCCCGAAGAAGTAGGCAAAGGCACAACCAGTTCAGCCACGACTAGCCAAAGACGCTAAGTCCCACAATGTAATAGGTGGCAAGCCTATCACTAACCGGGCACATATCCAATCCCGAACAAAATTTTTTTATTACAAAATTGGAAAAGCCAAGCCTTAAACTAATAATTATATTATAAGTAAGTATAAAATTGGATTGGCATCGACTTCAAACCTATTAGTAAATAGCACATAATTATAAGTAATAGGAAGTGTGTAATTAATATTAAATCTTAATTATTTTTTACTTTTTAGTTTTGAAGTAGGTTTTAATTAACGTAGTTATTTTTAATTAATACTTTTTAGTTTATTGCTGATATGATTAAATTTTATAAAAATAAACATCGGAATAGATGAAAATAGATAAAAAATGCTAATGGGCCTACCTGAATCAAATTGTTATGGGACCAATTCGAAACTATTCCGCATCAAACGAAAAAAGAACTACGAAAATCGGTTCAGAAACCTCGGAGAAATCGGTGAACATACATAAAACAAAAAAATATACCGGCCGAATTGAGAACCTCCTCGTTTTTTTTAACTCGGTTAAATACATTCGTTCGAAATTTTTTAAATTAAAATTATTTAGCCGTTTATAAGTTCTTAAAGTATGACCCGCAAAACAGTATTTGTACGTACCTTTAATTTTACGTACTTATGTATAACTTAAGATACGTCACGTAGTACGTACGTATTTAAAACGAGCTTAAGTAATGTTTTCTCACCTTAATATGAGGCGAACAGCGGTTTATATCTTTATTACTTTATATTTACATTAAATACAGGTAAAGGTATAAAATAATGATGCGTAGTACAGTTACTATCTACGTTATGAACTCTCGTTTTTTTGTATTTGAGGTCAACGAATAACCACACAGCTCTCCTTGTGGTAAAAGATAACCATGACCTATAAGCACCATGGATGCTACAAGTGCATTGAAGTCCAGTGGTTGAAATGGCAGACCTATGGTGCAAGTCTATCGACTAGCCTACCCTTTATACCGAAACAGCATTATGGCGATAGGAATAGGTAAGACGGTCGATTCCTACCAGGACAAGTTGATGCACAGAGAAACATCCAATTTCGTTTGTAGGTTAGCTGTCGAGCGTTATCCGTTTTAATAGTGAACCTCTTCACTTAATAGCAACCACATTTATTACTACATACAAAACAAAAAGTCAACAATGCATGACGTACTACAAAAAAGTGAAAAGGGTAAAAATAAATAAAAGTCATAAATAAAATCGGTGTTTTGAAATCATTTCGAGGATTTTAAGATAGAGCAAGTCAATGCTTTATTGAAGTACAAATAAATTCTAAATCACGCTATTACAATTATTTCTATACAGTTAATACACTCTTAGAACCTCCAAAAATTAGTTGGACTTTACCCAGGCATTTACGTTTGTTATTTATTGAGTGGGAGGATCCTTTCCCATACTAAATAGATGTCACTTTCTCCACACTCAAGTCCTTACAGTGACAATTATCCAACTAATCATGAAGCTAATCTTATGACCTTTAATGTTAGGAAACATTTCTAATTATTAAGCATTTTAATATATTAAAAATGTTTAACAACCGTAACGAAGGTAAGAACCATGTTGTGTCAGCTTTTAAACAAAAAATCGCACTGATATCGGTATTCGGTCCACTTGTTTAGGAGTTAAGATGCCACAGCCTCGTCAATTATGACGCTCCTTTACTCCCAGCTTCCACTAAAATAGAATCAATCTCGTTCTTACCCAACTGCCCTAATTATTTAAAAACCCAGTGTAGATCACTAAGCACTTGACCACATTCTCGCCACTCGTTCTGGCCCATTGAGGGCTCAAGAACCATTTACCAGTTGTAGCTGGTGGCAAGAGCGTCGCCAGCCGATGGCCTAGATGGGGGCAAGTTGATTGGAGATTGAAAAAATTATACATTGTAGGTTCAATCGGGAGCTTCGTGCCCTCGACTTTTTGACTTGGCTTGCATTTCGCTCTAAATAGTAGCAAACTTGTAGTAAAAGTACTAGAAGCATCGATCAAGTTAAGTTAAAGACATAAGAATTTTTGCTTTATCATTTTTTTTGAATCTCTAGGGGAGGGCAGCTGCCCCTCTTGCCCCCCCCCCTTTGCGACGCCCTTGGCTGGTGGCAGAGTCAACATTTTTATTGACTCATCAAAAACAAGAACAAACTGTCACAAAACTTTACACTGACTTTAAAGAAACAAATGTTGATGTAGGACGATCGCTAAAATTTAGAGTTAAAGGTTTAATTTAGGTTTTAAATGATCATATGTGATCTGGGAAAATTGAACAGGTGATAAAATAAGAAAACAACAGTTTATTTTTTCTTATACAAAATTTTATAATAGGTTAGGTTAGCGGACAACAAGTGGACGAAGTTCGCTGGGACAGCTGCAGCTAGTTATGGCTCACATTCTCTACCGTCTTTTGAAGATGTGCAGAAAGCTATTGCAAAACTTAAGAGGAAGAAAATTGCATGAGGAATAGAAAAATTGTAGCGAACAAATAAATGCGCAGTGAGACTACAAAAAACCCGATTCCGGTTTTACTATCTAATTATACAAGTATATTATCTAAGTACATAAAAATGGAGTATTTTCAACAATTTGTCAGATAGTAGTGATACGGGAGTGTGCTCTTTCAAATAAAAAATATTTTTTTTACCATTTCACAACTGATATAGAACACGATTAAAATAACATAAAACTTGCTGTTTCGGCGAACTGTAAGTTACACCAGTTTACTTTATATGGGAAAAATTGAAACGTTGTTTTTCCTAGTTTCCTCACAGGCGAACGGGATAAAAAATATTATATGCACCGTCTCCTGGTTCTAAGCTACATCCTCATCTATTTTCAGCCAAATCGGTTTATCCGATTTTGAATTATAAATAGTGTAACCAGCACGACTTCCTTTTATATACATAGATATAGGAATCGAACATATAACCTCCTTCTTTTTTCGAAATCAATTACAAACTAAAGGCTTAGGAACATCAGTGAAGTATGACAATTCTCTATCCTTTGTAATAGGATATACTTTGGTTTAGCTATACTTAAATCCTTTTCATAGTAAAAGTGTTGTCCTCCTGACCCAAACATACCTCTTTATCAGTAATCCGTACACAAGACATACAACTAACTATTCATGAATGACGAATACATTTACTACAATTAGGAACTTTCATTAGAAAGTAAAATTAGATTTGTATACGCGTTTCAAAAGAAGGAAGGCTCTTCTAAGGAAGCATGTTACTAGATATATGTATAAGAAAAAAAGGTACATATGTTCTTCTCCAAAGTGTATATTTCCATACGGACTTCATAGAAATCGGTTCAGCTATCGTTGCTTAGAAATCTACGAGTGTTGCTTTAGGTCCCTGTGTAGAAAAGACGGTCTGCCTTTTTTTCTGCCCGCCCACAGGGCAGCGACGACCACGATATTTTATTTTCATTTTATCTATTTATTTTTATGGTATTGGAAGGCAAACAAGCAGACGGATTTCCTAGACACCATAGGTGCGTTTCCAACCTGAAGCCGGGATGTTGGGCCTCGAAGTAAGTAAGTTTACCGGCTACCTTATCCTCGAACTGGAACACTTCAACGAGAGCAGTCAAAGTTATGGCGACAGGTAAGGCGGTGGCACCAATCCGGTCGAGTCGATCTACGAGTATAGTTTGTATCTTACCATCAGGAAAGTCTACAGCTTATTCGCCGCCTTATCTTATAAAATAATCTACTGAAGCCTTTCAGACAATGATAATTGGATTATAATGATACTTATATTTTATTCGAGACCATTATTTTAACTTTCTTAAACTTGTATGCCGGTTTTATAGCCTATAGTTAATTGTTCAATTTTTAAATTAATTAAATGCACAATAAATAACGGATTTAAATCAAGTTTTTAATGTTGAGTATATAAACGCTTCAACTCAATACGACTTAAATTACAAAGTATCTTTGCGACCGTATCCCCGAATAGGTAGGCAGAGGCGCAACTACCCACGACTAGCCGAATACACTACGTCCCACAATGTGATTGGTGGCAAGATGTAAAATAAGCTTTTATTTTGCTAATCACGCGTTAGCAGTGTACCTAAGTGTCAGTTAGGCTTGTCACACTCTGTGTCGTTTGGAGGATTATTTGCCACAACAGTTACACTGCTTACGCGGAATTAGCAAAATAAAGGCTTCTTTTACATCTGTTATAATGGATTTCTGCAAAGTAACGCCTGATTCATAAAATATAGGTGGCAAGCCTATCGCCAACCGGGCACATATCTAATCCCGAGCAACGTTTCTTTTTGTTAGAAAATTGGAAAAACTAATTTTGTTGCTCGACCCGGGATTCGAACCCGGGACCTCAGGCAATCTAGTCCAATAACTTAACCGCTAGACAACAGAAGCGTAACTTAAAATTGATATTTTACCTATGTAATAATTTAAACACAGTAAAGCTGCAAAAAACTTACTTTGACTATTTACTTATACATGACTTACTCAATGAGTAAGTCATTTAAGTAAATCAAATAAATAAATAAATGTCCCTGGACAAGTTACACAAATTGAATCTAACCCCAAAGTAAGAAAATTATGTGCTTGTGTTATGGGTGTTAGTCAACGATACTAATACATAGAAATACTTAAATAGATACCAAAATTAGTTTAATGCAGGCACATAAATGTTCATCACACAAATGTCTGACCCTGTCGGGAATCGAACCCGAGCATCGCGGTAGGTCGATGTAGTTAGGCGTGTACGCTAGCCGCTCGATCAATGAGGCGGTCAATCTACGTACACAAAAATTATGTATTTTGCTTGATATTACTCATCATCCATCATCAGATTTAGATTTGGTGGAAATAAGATCACCTCGGAAGTACACCCACCTGTTTTGGGTAGAAAAATTTCCGAAAATACGTAGAAAACATTTAACATCGATAAAAAAATATGGGAGTCGAATATATAACCTTCACCTTTTGTTGAAGTCGGTTAAATAACATAAAAAAATAATAAAATAAATATCCCTGGACAAGTCACACATATTGTATCTAACCCCAAAGTAAGCAAATTATATGCTTGTGTTATGGGTGTTAGTCAACGATACTGATAGATACATATAAATACTTAAATAGATACCAGAATACATTTAATAAACACCCAGACCTGGAAATGCAGACATCTAAATGTTAATCACACAAATGCCTGCCCCGTCGGGAATCGAACCCGAGCCTCGCGGTTGGTCGATGTAGTTAGGCGTGTACGCTAGCCACTCGACCAACAAGGCGGTCCAGAATCCCAAAGAATTGCACGGGAACGGATGGACTAATTTTGTAGTTTTTTATTATTATATAAATTATTGTCATGGCAAATATTCATATTACCTATATAAAAACAGTAGGTATTGTAGTTAGGTCGGGACAAAGCCTGTCGGGTCAAATAATAAATATTTTACATAAATTATTCGTAAATTTAACTATTCATAGTACCTATGCTCAAAAGTAACGGAGCGTTACTCATATTTTCAAAAAAGTTCAGAGTTAACTGTTAAAAACGAGAAAACGTTGTTAGTAATTTTATTAATCGTACAAAATACTACCACTCGTAATCGAAACGACTCGTTTTATGAATATAGGAACCGGGTATAAGCGGGATAAGTCGTTTGGCTAAAAAACGCTTGCTTTCAGCATAAACATTTATTCAGCATAACAACGTTAATTTTCATGCCATTTAAATTAATTCATTTTTAAAAATTAGTCATATGTATAGCAAAAGATGTTAATTACAATTTTGTCTGTCTGTCTTTGTGTCTGTTTGTTCCAGCTTATCTCGGAAACGGTTGGACCGATGTTGACGGGACTTTCACTGACAGAGTAGCTGATATAATAAGGCGTACCTTAGGGTACTTTTATTTTGGACTCGCTAGTTAAATTCTACGCGGTCGAAGTTGTTAAAACGGCAAGTTCAAAAATGTAATTGAAAAGTCTTAACAAATTGAACTTGTTAGTATAATCGTATAAATGCAGCTTAATTGAGTTTAATGTCTGCCACAACAATTGCAGAGAATAGAAACCGTTATAGATAACTACTGGGTGACCTATTGGCCGAGATTGTAAAGACAATTACCTAGAGATAGGCAAAGTGAATCACAATGTCTTTGTAAACTAATATATTTAGTTAATTAGACAGTAACGTGAAGTACATTCCTGACTCATTGTTTATTATTAAGACTTTTACCTATTTCATTTTATAGTAGGGGAGCCCAAGATTAAATTTGGGCAATTACTTTAGCGCTTCAGATTTAAATATGAGATATACCTTGAACCATATTTAACCGCCTCAATTATGTATCAAATCTCTTTATAGAAATGCGCGAGTATGACAGAATATCTAAATTTTTTTGGGTTAGAAATATACTTGAGCATGTCACAGATAGAATGTCTATTGCACGCAATAGCAATGATAGTATGAGCATGAAGTTCGGGTGTCAGAAAGTTCGGAACTAAGATCAGAAAATTTCACAAAACAATTCATTTATCCATTACAGCATCTAATCTACTTTATTAACATATTTACGTTGTGTTGACTGAATGACACATTAGGCACGTACACTTATGATATCTGATGCACCACCTATGGTCAAGTGACTGTACCTAATCAAGTCACATGACTATTTTAATCGCCATTAGATAATGGCGAAAAATAGTCATGTGACTTATCGAGCCCAATGGGACATATTAGGCATGACGCTGGAGAGATTGCACACTTAGCATCTCGGGCTCCCCTACCACTATAAAATATTAAAATATCATAATTATTAATGATTATTGTAAATTTGTGAGTAAAATATTTAAATCAGGGTTAGCGTCTATTAAATAACCTTTCATTACAAACTTTTTTATATACTTAGTCTGGCCATAAATACTGTTACACTTAAAAATAAAAAAATATTACATTTGAATTTCGAATCTGTCATTTTTATACGATTGTTCATTGTGTTTTCTCATTTTGGCGCCAATACATTGTACAATATTTTGCGATATTAAAATGGAGTGGGGTGATAAAGAGAACCGAATCGCTGTGATTGCATTACACAAAGTAGGTATGGAGCCAAATGCAATTTTTAAAACTCTCCATACACTTGGTTTTAGTAAAATGTTTGTGTACCGGGCTATTAATAGGTACAATGAGACTTCCTCTGTTTGTGACAGAAAAAGATCTGGCCGTCCACGTAGTGTTCGTACGAAAAAGGTGGTCAAAGCAGTAAGGGAAAGAATTCGAAGAAATCCTGTCCGAAAGCAAAAGATTTTATCTCGGGAAATGAAGATAGCACTTAGAACCATGTCGCGTATTTTAAAAGATGACTTAGGACTTGCAGCCTATAAGAGACGCTCTGGTCATTTCTTAACTGATAATTTAAAGAAGAATAGGGTCGTAAAATCGAAACAATTACTGAAGCGGTACGCAAAGGGAGGTCACAGAAAAATTTTGTTTACGGATGAGAAAATTTTTACAATTGAGCAACATTTTAACAAACAAAATGACCGTATTTATGCTCAAAGCTCTAAGGAAGCTTCCCAATTAGTCGACAGAGTGCAACGTGGACATTATCCAACTTCAGTGATGGTTTGGTGGGGTGTTAGCTATGAAGGAGTGACTGAGCCATATTTTTGTGAAAAAGGTATCAAAACATCGGCACAAGTGTATCAAGATACCATTCTTGAGAAGGTAGTTAAGCCCCTTAACATCACCATGTTCAATAACCAAGTATGGTCCTTCCAGCAAGACTCGGCGCCGGGTCATAAAGCTCGGTCCACGCAGTCTTGGTTGGAAGCGAACGTTTCGGACTTCATCAGAGCTGAAGACTGGCCGTCGTCTAGTCCCGATCTTAATCCGCTGGATTATGATTTATGGTCAGTTTTAGAGAGTACAGCTTGCTCTAAACGCCATGATAATTTGGAGTCCCTAAAACAATCTATACGATTGGCAGTGAAGAATTTTCCCATGGAAAGAGTGCGTGCTTCTATTGATAACTGGCCTCAACGTTTAAAGGACTGTATTGCAGCCAATGGAGACCACTTCGAATAAGCTTTTTATATTTTTAATTGTTGTATATTTATGTATTAAACTAACACACTGTAAAAGTAATATATGTTATTTGCAGTTAAAAAATATTTTTTTTCTTTATTACAATATTTATGGCAAGACTAGGTATAATTTAAATTTAAACCAATATTAAATTTAACGACAAATGAAAGCTTGGTGTAAAAAAGTACAATGCAAATGTGGATGGATGTTGGTCTTTTGGGAGATCTAAGTTGACATTTCACGATCGAATCGCACGGGTGCTATCCGAAGATAGGAGTATATTTTTTTTTGCACGCCAAAATGTGTTAGAATAAGTTGTTATGCTTAAATATCTTTGTAACAACTTTTTAACACACATATTCCGCGAATAATGAATGTGATGGAAGACAGGTATGTCAGGATCGTGAGGTTAAGGCACTCTGTACTTTCTGCCTACCGCATTAGGGACATGTGTATATGTGTGCGTGTATTCCGCGAATTAAAAAAAAAACAAAATTTCAGTTTCAAATTTTCGAAACCGACGAGTTTATAGGTATAAAATGTGTACGTAATAATGAATGTACGCAGGTACGTATATAAATATAACTACGACACGTGCAAGCGGCCCTCAGTAAGCTACAAATGTATCTAATTTGTTTATTATCCGGTGATAATCAGAAGTGTAAAACATTTATCACTTGCCAATCACACTCAGTTTACTGCTTAAGGGTCCATGTATGCTAAAATACGTCAGCAGTATAATGTTTTTTTCATACAAAGCAATCATGGATCTTGGTGACAAAAATAAACAAGATTAACATGAATATTCTTTATCAGACTAGTGTTTGCAAAACACGATTCATTTCACTTTGCTCGATTGCTCGAAGCAAAACCCAACTGTCTACTTCAATTATAAAAATATCACACCAGATTTAATATAGATAATAATATACCTAAAAGATAAGTGTTACAGTTTTTATACTTTTTTTTAATTTTAACTTTAGAGCGCAACATTTCATAGTAATCATGGAGCGGGAGAGTGCGGCGATTGGCTCTTCTGGCTAACTAAGTATGGGGCCTTAAAGGTTGGCAGTATTTGGGAAACTTTTACAATTTCATTACTTAATATCAAGATGATTTATTATAAACTGACTAGCCGACCCCTACCATAAGTTTACGGCCTGTCAAGTTTACTATACTCGCTATCGTCTCTGTAAACTATTTGCACGAAAACTTTGAACAGCGCCTCTATTGGTAACTAAGGGAAACACGTTTTTAAACAAAAAATGTGATAGATTTTGACACGAAACTTACCGAACATAATCAACTTATATAACAACTTTGTATCGCTTATTAACAACTACAAATACTTTGTAGAGCTAATGTAATTTTTCCATTTTCTCGGCTTTTTAAAAAAAAATCCTGACTATAGCTAACGGAACAAAAAAGAAAAAGCAAAATTGGTCCATCCGGTCAGGCGTGATGCGATAACCGCATCAAAATCCGTTGCGTAGTTTTAAAGATTTAAGCATACAAAGGGACATAGAGACAGTGGAAGCGACTTTGTTTGGTACTGTGTAGTGATAAGTATACGGTGGCATCTTTGTTACGCGTCAACAAATCCCTTAATGAAACAATAATTCATATTTTTAAATGAAGAAACACTTGTACTGTTTTACGTATCAATTATACTTAATTATTTTATAAATAGCCTACCGGTTTCGCTTTTGACAGCATCATCAAATTACTGTAATTTAAGTTCTAGTCCTGATGATGCTGTCAAAAGCGAAACCGGTAGGCTATTTATAAAATAATAAAGTATAAGTGATACGTAAAACAGTACAAGTGTTTCTTCATTTAAAAATATGAATAATTGAAAGTTTTACCAAGCGCCGACGATGGAAAAGATCAAATATATTGAAACAATAAGTAGTTGCACATTCGCTATAGATACTGTACGTGCTGTTATTTATCTGCCCGCGGGCACCTATTACGATATTGGAACAAAACATAGCTTCTGTCTTTTCAGTGTTCTATCCCCATCCTACTAGTTCTAATGATATTATAAATAAGAAAGTTTGTGAGAATGGATAGATGTTTCTTACTTTTTCTTACAATATGTAACTGTATGGAATGTAAATTAAACTTAACAAGAATATAGTTCACTAGCTGTTGCACGCGGCGCTGCCAGCGTGGGTTATCTTTTTGAGATAAAAACTATCCTATGTGTTAATCCAAGCTATCCTCTATGTGTGTACCAAATTTCATGAAAATCGGTTCAACAGTTCTTATGTGAAGGAGTGAAAAACATACAAACTTTAGCATTTACAATGTTAGTAGGATACGTAAAAAAACCACATAGGCTACAATTCACAAAAAATACATTTTAGCACGCGCACGAAGCCGGGAGTTGAAGCCATTAGAAAATCATGTAAGCAAGCTGCAAAGAAGCAGCTCAACACGTCGAATCACGTCGAGTTTTAACGGGTTATTATTTTTTCACTAATGATTCCGAGATGGTCCCACATACATTTATTAACATTCCACTAATAGTTTTAAGTCATTATTAATATTGAA
This sequence comes from Calephelis nemesis, assembly GCA_002245505.1. Taxonomy (NCBI): domain Eukaryota; kingdom Metazoa; phylum Arthropoda; class Insecta; order Lepidoptera; family Riodinidae; genus Calephelis; species Calephelis nemesis. Next base: position 245,215 of record NJDD01001070.1, on the reverse strand, counting down.
TTGAGTATTCGTTATTAACAATTAGTACTTATGACTCGAAAACCACAGGCTAAATCATGATAAGATTAAAATAAGATCAACTCGGAACTAAGCTCTATATTTCCAAAATAGGACCATCAAAATGAGTTCGTTGTTAGCCGAGTAATGTGTAACAAACAGACAAATAGAAATATACAGACAAATTGAAAGACACATCTTTTTTATAATATATAAAAGAAACTAAAGGTGATGTCACACAGGTGCACCACAGAAGAAAGTTATAAACAATATAACGTAATGACAATAAACAATATAATTAACAAACAAATTAACACACTTCTACATTTATAATTATAATATGTATAAATTTGTGTTAAGCAGCTGTTACGAGATACTTAATTAAACAGCGTATTCCAGTTGTGTTATGCAAATATATTTTAACTTCAAAATATTTACTGTTAAGGTTACCCAAAGTCCCATCATTTATTAAAAAAGACAGTTTTAATAAGCATATCCTCATTAATACTGTATTTTGTAAACACCGCAATCTCTAAACCTAGCTAGTCAAGAGCAGAAATGGTATAACAAACATTTTGACAACCAATAGATATGTAAGTTCAATATGATAAATATTAAGAATTTAGGAAGATTTCTTAGAGGGCAAATAAAATATTTTCTTCCAACTTTTAGGGGTCGTGCCAGAAGTTTGACTAAATACAGAAAATTGTGTTTCTATAATGCATTAACAAACAAACTGACAGCTTCAATAACAAAGAATCTTCACGCTCATATCCCCGAAAAGGTAAGCAGAGGTACAACCGAAGACACTGAGTTCCACAATGTGATAGATGGCAAGCCTATCGTTAACAAGGCTCGTATCCAATCCCGGGCGACGTATTTTTTGTATGAAAATTGAAAATATACATTTTCTAATTTTTTTTTGTTGCCCGACCCGGGGTTTGAACCCGGGACCTCAAGAAGACAAGTCCGACGCAGACCGCTAGACTATAGAAGCGATAAAATACAATTCAAGCTTCAATATTAACTGTTTTGAGCTCTAATCTTATTTTGTCTATATCTATATACAGATAAAATCTCTTCCAATTTTGAATAAGTGTAGACGTACTGAAACATCTCATTCACGATTTTATAATATCAATAGAGTAATTTAAACCAATCAAAATGATGGATTGTGTTAATACTATTGGTTATTAAAGTGTTCCCGTTACAAATGTTATGTTAAGCACGAATTAGAAGAACAGTTACATGCGGGCACGGAGCGCCATTGGGTAATTATTGAGAGATCCATGCCCAGTGGCCAGTGAAGGACCAAGTGAAGCGGCAAACTAACTGTCGTGCACCCAGGCTTTGGTTTTTAACGCCTTCTTCTCGCATGGCTTGCTTTGCGTGGGAAAATCAATGAACATCGCAGAAAGAAAAGAAATGACAATATTGGCAAGTTTTTTTCAGTGAGTTTGATTTGTTAATTATTGTAATATAAATAATTGTTCCCATTCGCAACTGTGAGATAAGAGAGAAAGAAAGGAATTGAAAGAAGTGGTTGACATGAAACTGACAAGGGCCTTGCTCCGTTACTTTGTTCATGCAAAAAAATAGCTGACGAAAGATTGATAAAACAGATAATAATAAATAAATATCCCTGGACAAGTTACACAAATTGAATCTAACCCCAAAGTAAGCAAATTATATACTTGTATTATGGGTGTTAGTCAACGATACTAATACATAAAAATACTTAAATAGATAACAGAATAAATTTAATAAATACCCAGACCCGAAAATACAGACATCTAAATGTTCATCACACAAATGCCTGCCCCCGTAGGGAATCGAACCCGAGCCTCGCAGTTGGTCGATGTAGTTAGGCGTGTACGCTAGCCATTAGACAAACGAGGTGGTATATATATGTACAATGCGATTTGGAAACATTGACATTCCACTATCAAATCGCTTAGGGTTTATGCAAGAGTGGCGTTAAGAGTAGCCGATATTAGCGTATTCGTTAGAAAAGAGTAACCATGACACTTGGCACTCGATGTTTGCTCCCTACCCTCTACAAGGAATGTAGCATAAACATAAATGTATATATTTCGCAGAGCCAGAACTCAGTCAGTGATAGAAATTTAATTGATGATATTTCGAAAGTCAACAATTCTTCTGGATTAATACCACAGCCTTATTTATTTCTGTTGCCACGTCACTGTTCGCCATTGTCATGTTCAGGTCTAGAAAGGAGGCCAGCCAGTAAAGTCCCTAATGATCAAGACACCATTAGTATCATTTTGGTAATAATCGAGGGATTTTAAACATCAACATACCACCTGCGACTTCACTCATTAATAAATGGACCCAAATTTTAATAATTCCCATATTTAATACTTAGTTCAGATTTAAACATCGTGTTGGCTTCAAAATGTTGACCATCATTATAATTTACTACTTGTCTTATTTAAACTGTCATTTTAACTGAAATATTATTTTAACGTTAACGGCCAGTATAATAGAATAAAAATAACTACGTGGACAAAAACTGACTTCAAAACTAAAAAGTAAAAAATAATAAAGATTTAATATTAAATATATACTACCTACTATTACTAATAGGTTTGAAGTCAGTGACAAGTCTTAAATTAATAATTAATTAGAAGTGACTATTAAATTTGCTTGACACCGACTTCAAACCTTTTAGTAAATGGCACATATTAATAATAGGTAGTATATAATTAATATTAAATCTTTATTATTTTTTACTTTTGAAGTCGGTTTTTATTAACGTAGTTATTTTTATTTAAAAATATCAAGTTTTTATTGCTGATATGATTTAATTTAATAAAAATAAACATCGGAAGAGGTGAAAGTAGATAAAAATGGCCATAAAATAAAAATTAATTGTCCTACATGAATCAATTTTTTCTGGGTCCAATTCGAAACTGTTTCGCATCAAACAAAAAAAAAATTACGTAAATGGGTTCAGAAACCTCGGAGAAATCGGTGTACATACATAAAAAAATATACCGGCCGAATTGACAACCTCCTCGTTTTTTAACATACATACATATCTTCACGCCAAGTCCCTTACGGGGTAGGCAGAGAGTATCGAGTGCCAGACCTCACGATCCTGACAAACCTGTCTTGCTTCCTTCACAT
>NJDD01001070.1:209488-242004 GCA_002245505.1 Calephelis nemesis | reverse complement strand
CCTAAACCGGCTAATAACCAAGTAGTGATCCGTATTAAGAGTTGGGCCTCTGAAGGCTCTCGTGTCCATTAAACACTTCCGGAGGCGACTATCAACCAAAATCAAACCTATCACACTCATTTGATCATTCCTTCTCCATGTATACGTATGTATGTCCTTATGCTGAAACATTGTGTTAGACACAAGAAGATTTCTTTCCACACATAAATCTACAATATGCTTACCAGCATCATTCACTCTCTTATCACCATAGGGTCCAAGAACGGCCTCGTAACCGTCCCGTCGTGTCCCCACCCAACCATTCAAGTCACCACATATAATCACTTTTTCATTACCTTCAACCATATCCAGAACATCCCTTAAAGAATCCCAAAACTTTCCCAGGTCATGAGTCGACGACGAGTTGACCGGAGCATAGGTTGCTACCACAAAAACTCGCGTGACTCGTAGCTTAATACGGACCCAGAGCAGTCTCGGACCAACCAAACCATACTCTTTCAGGCCTGAGGCTAAGCGAGACGATAAAATGATACCTACTCCAGCGCTGGCGTGATCGCTCTGTGATACACCAGACCAGAGAGCAAATCTGCCACCGGGGAGATCAAAAGTATCACTACCCTTTCGCTTAGTCTCCGTTACACACAGTAAATCCAGGCATCTCTCATCCATTACATCAATCAACTCATTCATCTTCGCTTCCATTCCCCCTCTCACATTCCACGTGCCTATTTGGCACTCTCCACTCCTCGATTCGCCTGCACGGGCCTGGCGTGATGGGTGGCGGCCCCCTTCGCCGCATCTGCCTCTTTTCGTACCGACGAGGGCGGATCGGTACGCGTCGCCTCCAGGGAACGCCCTAACCCGCTCTGCGGTACTTTTTCGGGCCAGAATTGCAGTCCAATGGACTGGCAGGGATCGCGACGTGCACGCTTCTGGCCAATGACCACTCGGTTAAAATTAAATCCCCATTTCGCTTGGTCATATCGCTTCACCCCTGAACAGGTGGTCCGATTTCTCTAACTTTTTTCTGTCTTGTTACCTTTTGCCAGGCGAAGTTTCATATTGAATAAAAACAGGACAGGATGACGTCTGTCGGCTCAGCTAGTAAAATAAAAAAAATATTTACTGACCTTTTTCACTGTTTCTGGTTCACTAACCACATGATTAATGCCCGGTTCCTAAAATCAACGAATCGTAATCCGTCAGCTAAACCATTCGTAGTTTGTTCAAAAGTAACGGAACGTTACCAATATTTTCAAAAAATGTTTAGAATCAATAGACGGAAACGAGCAACCGTTGTTAGTAATCTTACTAAGCGTTCAAATTACTACCATCCGTAATCAAAACGACTCGTTTTTTGAATATAGGAACCGGGCATAAGAGAAATTTTTAGACAAGCCCATCGTAATTTCACAAGATATATTAAACTTGACTATTGCCTAAAAAGTAAAAAATGCGGTAATCAAGCGCTAACGTTATGGCGGCAGGAATATGTAAGGCGGTGGTACAAAACCGGGCGAGCTGCAAATCTCTACCGCCTAGTCAGATGTCACAGTGCTAGTGACGGTAAGCCTATGCTCGCTTTTACGAGCTGCCTGACAGGAAGGCAGATGTTCCATTCTGCAAAGGGCCTGGACCGACACGGGGTAGCAATTCTGTCTACCTACATGTATCGTTTTTTTTTATATTCGTTTATCATCGGTCAACCATGAAAGTTCTTCATCCTCATCATTATCATATTTTGAAATTTCAAAAATATCAAAAAACATTATGTTATGGCTTTTTTTTTATGAAATTGGAAGGCAAACAAGCAGACGGATTTCCTGATGGTAAGAAATTCCCGCCGCCTAGAGACACCAAAGATGGTAATGGTGCGTTGCCAACCAGAGGCCGGGATGTTAGGCCTCGAGCAAAAGTAAGTTTACCGGCTACCTTACCCTCCGAACAGGAACACGTCGTGACGTTATGGCGGCAGGAATAGGTAAGGCGGTGGTACCAATCCGGGCGAGTCGCAGCGAAACTCTACCACCTAGTCAGATGTCACGATGTTAGTGACGGGAAGCCTATGCTCGCCTTTTACGAACTGCCTGGCAAAGGAAGGCAGATGGTCTATTCTACAAAGGAGCCCGGACCAACACGGGGGGAAAACGGGGCTTCTATTTCTACGATATTCCACCAGAGCGGAAGGTGCATGACTGACCCATAATAAACTTATATAAAAACCTAGATTTGTGGGAAGCGGGTTAGTTAGATCGTTAGCTTTCCTACTACAAGTCTTTGATGTAATACTCACAGGAATACTATAAAACAATAGGTCGATTAATTTATTATAATATTCAATTGTTCATACACGGCCTTTGCGAGCTGTATATATTTACTCTATACAGAATCAGTACATAGTAAAACTTGGCGCATACCTTCCCGTCCCATCTTAAGGCCCCATACTCAGTCAGCCAGAAGAGCCAATCACCGCGCTCCCCCGTTCCATGATTACTATGAACAATGGCGCTCTAAAGTAAACGTCTAAGCGACAAATAATAATTTTTGACACTATAAAAGTAATTTGAAAAAAGTATAAAAGTTGAAACACTTATCTTTTAGGTATAGTACTTATCTATGTTTATGTTAAATCTGGTGTCGATATTTTTACAATTGAAGTAGACAGAAAGCAAAAGCTTTCAAAAAAGGGTTAACTTTTTGATTTTTTTCTATCGAGCTAAGTGAAATGAATCGTGTTTTGGAAACACTAGTCTAGTAAAGCATATTCATGTTAATCTTGTGTATCTTTGTCAGCAAGATCCATGATTGCTTTGTATGAAAAAAACAGTAAACTGCTGATGTATTCTAGCGTATATGGCCCCTTAAGGCCCCATACTCAGTCAGGCAGAAGAGCCAATCACCGCACTCTCTCGTTCCATGATTACTATGAAATATTGTGCTCTAAAGTAAATGTTTTAAGCGACAAATCACTATTTTTGACACTATAAAAGTAATTTGAAAAAAAGTATAAAAACTGAAACACTTATCTTTTAGGTATAGTACTTATCTATATTTATGTTAAATCTGCTGTCGATATTTTCACAATTGAAGCAGACAGTTGGGTTTTGCTTTCAAAAAAGGGTTAACTTTTTGATTTTTTTCTATCGAGCAAAGTGAAATAAATCGTATTTTGGAAACACTAGTCTTATAAAGCATATTCGTGTTAATCTTGTGTTTTTTTGTCACCAAGATCCATGATTGCTTTGTATGAAAAAAACAGTAAACTGCTGACGTATTTTAGCGTATATGGCCCCTTAAAAACGTTACAAGTAGTCCAAAATAGGTTCATGCGAACTGCCACGGCTGCTCCGTGGTACGTTCGCAACGAGGACCTACATCGCGACCTCGATTTTCCCACTTTAGCGCAGCATTTCAAAGAACTATCGGAACGTTACTTTGAAATAACTGCTGCCCACCCGAATCCGATGTTAGCACCCTCGTGTGACTACACACCGGCCGCGAACGCGCCCTTAAACCATAGAAGACCCCGTCACGTGTTATCGGATCCTCCGGACCCAATAACCGCGGCAAACACTATACCAACCCGAACACAAATTCACAAAACTTTTTTTAAAACTACGCAACGGATTTTGATGCGGTTTTTCTAATAGATAAAGCGATTGAAGAGAAAGGTTTAGATGTATATTCTATACCCGTGCGTGGGCGGGCCGCTAGTGCAAAATAAAGGCGAAATTTCGGTTATTATCATTAACTTTCAGAACTACAATTATTAATAACAAACAGATAATTTTATTTACTTCATTTCACCATTGTACCGGCTGAAATTGAAAAAAAAGCGACAAACGGAAAGCGGAAGTTCGGTGCACGTTACTTTGTTTTGACTACCCAACCCAACCTGGCAAACGGCTCTTGGCAAACCTATCACCAATTGGATACTTATTCCATCTCGGGCAACGTTGTTTTGATTACGAAACTGAAAAAAAAACACATTTGATCTGATCCGGGAGTTAAACCCGGGAACTTAAGCAGTCAACGCCAACACCACTAGACTATAGAGGCGACCTTCAAAATTAATTTTGTAATTGAGACAAAAAGTGTAAGAAATTTGTTTTTTATTTTCTAGAATCACTTATATGGCAACAAGAATACTATCTAAAAACCTTAAAAGAAATCATGGTTACATTTAAGAGTAACAAAAATAGTAATTTTATCGCAGTAAAACTACAAAAAATCGTCTTTTTTATGATATTGAAGGTTTGTACTCCGAATTTCCTGATGGTAAGAAATTCACGCTGCCTAGAGACACCAAAGGTGGTAATGGTACGTTGCCAACCTTAGCCCTCGAGCAAAAGTAAGTTTAACGGCTGTGTAAGACCTCCCAACCAGAACACGTCAACGGCAAGCATTAGACGTTATGGTGGCAGGAAAAGGTAAGGCGGTGGTACCAATCCGAACGAGTCGTTGCGAAACTCTACCACCTAGTAGGATGTCACGGTGTTAGCGACGGTAAGCCTATGCTCGCTTTTTACGAGCTGCCTGGCAGGAAGGGTGTATTCTGCAAAGGAGCCCGGACCAACACGGGGAAATAAACTTAATCATAAAGACAAAACGTGTAGAAAATAACTGAGTTTATTTCATTCACCTTATATGGCAATAACAATACAAACTTTTCTTATAACCTTTGTACGAATGAAATCATAATCATATTCATTGTTCGTTTTCTCTCAGTCGTAAGAAAGATATCATTTGTATAAAAGAAAACTGAATCAAAGTAAAGTATCTTCACGCCCATATCCTCGAAGAGGTTGGCAGAGGCACGACCAGGGCACGACTGCTAGCCGAGACACTAAGTCCCACAATATGATAGGTGGCAAGCCTATCGCCAACTGGGCACATATCCAATGCCGGGCAACGTTATTTTTATTAGAAAATTGAAAATATAGATTTCATTAATTTTTTTGTTACCCGAACCGGGAATAGAACCCCGGACCTCAAGAAGTCAAGTCCGACGACGGACCGCTAGACCACAGAATCGATTTAGATTTCTAGAATACACTTTACTTTTTCCAGTGTTAGGTTGGTTTATTTCCTGGAATGGACTATCTGCTTTCCTGACATGCAGCTCGTAGGGACGAGCAAAGGTTAAAATGGATATTACCAACAAGACTATTGTTGGTAGAGTAACGTGCTGAAACTCACCTGGTTAGTGATCCACCGTCATACTAATTCCTGATAATGGCACAGTCATGTACTGGTCCGGAGAGCGGTGCAGCTGGTAGGTTTGCTCAAATGGCGTAACACCTCAGCCACAGAACAGCAACGCACCTGCAGCATCTATGGTGTGTGTAGACGGTTATCTTATACAATCAGGAGGGCCGCGTGCTAGTACGCTATCTTATTACAAAACCCATGTTGGTTCGGATCCTGTTTGTAGAATGGACTATCTTAACTGCAGGGCAGCAGCAGCGAACATGACGACGACTAAGAACCTCATGGCGGCAAGGACAGGCGGAATGGTGATAATAAACTGGAAGAGCAGCAAAACTCTACCACATAAACATGACCACGTTGTTACAAAAACCAACGCTTTGAAAGCTACTTCTTAGGAAAGCGATTGGCCCATATTCTTCTGGGGACAGTCTGGTGCTAACACCGCGAAAATCAAAAGATTTTGATCCTTTAATGATTTTATATTTTTTTTTTGTTGCGCGACCCGGGGTTCGAATCCGGGACCTCAAGAAGTTAAGTCCGACGCTAGACCACAGAGGCGTATTTTTATATTTGAATAATGTGCTTGTTATCACTAATTACACTTATTGTTTGATAGAATTCCTTACGTACGTATGATTGTCGTTAACAATGCCAATGCACAAGATACCAATGATAAAAAAAACACTGCGTTCGTCTCGCGCGAGTCATTCACCTTCAAAGAAATCTGTTTATATCGTTCAATCGGACCTACAATCGTTTAAAAAATATATCTTAAATACCATGATTAAATCTAGTTTTAAGTTACGGTAAACGGGTATTAGAGCATTTTAATATAAGACAAGTATTAGACATCGTGTTTGCTAAACAGCGTAATCATTATACATATACCTACAATAAAACTAAGTTGATAAAATGCGCGTGGCGATAAAAAAAAGGATACGATACGATAAAGGGACTTATATAGTGCAATAGCCCTTTATCCCCCCTCGAACAAGAAAGTTCCCGTTTTAACTTAAAGGGCGAATTTTTAATGATATACGGGCTTTTCCAATTCCTGTTCGCCATCTGTTGTCGAGTAGTTGAACTCCGTTCAGAACAAGGATTATTTGAGTTGCGTTTCGAAAGGCGCTGCGAGCAATTACAGCATGTGTAGCAATGGCGCGAAATTTGAAATTCCAATTTCAACAAAGTCTTAAATTATTTTTGTTTCTATAATAAAGTTATTAAATTTTGTGTATTTAAACAGCATCAGGTAGCTTTTATTTTAGAGTTGAAGCGAGGTATGTTTAGTTATTCAAATTACTAATTCTGAAAATATTTTAAAATTTCAGTTTTCGTTTCAATTTAAAAGATTGCAATTTCCAATTATTAGCTTTTAGTTTTACAATCAATAAAGCGCAAGGACAAACTTTAAAATATTGTGGCATTAACCTCAAAGAACCCTCCTTCTCTCACGGTCACCAATATGTAGCTTGCTCTAGGGTAGGAAATCCGAAAAAAATACTCCAGAAATATACTCCAGACAATAATATAATAATAAGCAAATAGTGTAAAAAATTAGCGAATGTTTTCAATATTTTTTATACTATTACGTTATAGTTTATTTTTTTATTTCAACTACCGCGTAATTTCATATCAACTCCCGGGCGAAGCCGATTATTATAGCTAGTAATATTTATAAATCTCTCTGAACAAGTTACACAAATTGAATCTAACCCCAAAGTAAGCAAATTACATGCTTGTGTTACATGTTAGTCAACGATACTAGTACACGAAAATACTTAAACAGATACCGGAATACATTTAATTAACACCCAGACCCGGAAATGCAGGCATCTAAATGCTCATCACACAAATGCCTGCCCCCGTCGGGAATCGAACCTGAGACCCACGGTTGGTCGATGTAGTTAGGCGTCTAAGCTAGTTACTCGACTAACGAGGCGATCATAAACGAGAATTAACTAAAATATATATTTAAACACATGCATTTTTTAAACGCGGTGAAACTACGCAATACTGTATTCAACTTCAAACTAACACTGTCTAAATAAATGCAAATTACGAGTATTATCTATTACAGTAAAACGATATTGAACCAATTGCCTTAAATTCAATATATTTCCAACTAAATTTGGAACTTATACTCTATCCAATAAAAAAAAGAATTACAAAAGTCGGAAAACTATAGAAAGTTTTGCGTGGTCTTAAAAAAAACTGAAATAATTTGTAAACTTCCTCCGTTTTTTGTATAATCATATTCATTTTGTTGAAAGTGTAACCTAAAAAAACTAACAAACAATCTAAAGAAAAAGAATTATTAAAACTACTCTATAGAAAGTTATGCGTGGTGCGATATCGAAAAAGTAATAATCAACACAGTTAAACTGCAAAAGCGGACACCATCTATTTCATTGGGTACCACGTCGGGGTTTGATAATTAGTTTTTTGAAATGTAGCTAATATTTCCGAAATGGTTCCACATGAATTTTGTCAATCTCCTACTAGTGGTTTTTGAGTTATACATAGATAGTGCTTTATATAACCTTTTTACCTATCTTGACGACTTGAACAATGATAAGGTCGGTAACTGATAAATGTATGCACTATTAAGTATAGCTCAAAATCGTAAAACTAACTTATATTAACCGCCTCGATGGTCGAGTAACCACCACTGACCAATCGTGGGGCACGGGTTCGACTCCCGACAGGAGCAGGCATTTGTGTGTGTACATTTAGATGTCTGCATTTCCGGGTCTGGGTGTTTATAAAATTTATTCCGGTATCTATTTAAGTATTTCTATGTATTAGAATCGTTGACTAACACCCATGTCACAAGCATATCATTTGCCAATTTTGGGGTTAGATTTAATTTGTGTTACTTGACGAGGAATATTTATTTATTATTCATTTTGTTTTGTGGGACCATCTCGGAATCATGATCTACCTCTTTAAAAAGGACTATCAAAATCGGTTCGTTATTTAACGAATTATCGCGTAACATGCATTTAAAAAACATTGTCGAATTGGGAACCTTATCTATTTTTGGTTAAAAACGAACACCGACATGGATATTATTAGCCAAAATCATAGTATCTTCACACCAATATCCCCAAAGAAGTAGACAGAGGCACAACCAGGGTACCAACGACTAGCCGAAGACACTAAGTCCCACAATGTGATAGGTTGCCTATGACTAACGATTTACATATCAAATCCCGGGCACGTTATTTAAATACACATTTTCTAATAATTTTTTTTGCCAACCCGGCCATCGAACGCGGGACCACAGAGGCGATCAAAGTCATGTTTTTCAATGGCTTGTTTCTATGTACAACAAGTTTTACGAACAATGAATACAGGCTTCAAGTAAAAGTGACATTATAAGATGTGAAAGTGGATTTTTGCAACAATTTAATGATCCTATAGCATAGCTTTATAAAGCCTAACTTCTTTGTTCCAGTTTACTGCCATAAACCCAAAAAAACTTGTATATTGTGACTCAGTTGGCCAAAAATAAGTTTCGCTACAAAATTGCAATAGAAAGCTGTTTTACAAAATCGCCTCTTTATATTTTAATTTCACCTCCGTGGTCCAGAGCGTAACTTCATAAGGTCGAGGGTTCGATCCCTGAATCAGGCAACAAATAGAAATTGTTTTTTCAATTCTATAATAAAAAAAAACCAGTTTGTCCGTTCTTAGACATTGTCCGGTTAGCGATAGGCTTGCCACCTATCACTTAATGGGAGTTAGTGTCTTCGCCTAGTCGTGGTTGCCCTTGTTTCACCTATGTATACCACTTCAGAGACATGGGCGTGAGCATACTTTTTTACAAAATATATCTTCTATCCCACGCCCTAGTTTCTAAGTTTAAATTAATTCGAAATTCGAATCATGTTAGGTAATGTGAACTTCTAGTCTGGTTATATTGAAACAAAAATAATTGTTGGCCATCTTGCAGATGGCACAGATCAATTGTTACAAGAAAAATATAACTAATTGGATTTGAAATTTCCTCGTTTGGACTTTTAGTTAAAAAATTTGATAATAAGTTCCAATTAATTTATTGTTTACTAGCTGTCCCGGTGAACTTCGTTCCACCCGCTTTGTTTGTATGGAAAACTTATAATAGTTTTCTCGCACTTTTTCCTTTTTTCCTACTTTGTAAAAATGTCGACTTAATGACTTACTAAAATATAATTGACGTCTCTGATTGCAACCGTAAAACACCATTTAATTTCACTGCGATGGGATCATCACATCCTTACTAGTAAACGTTTTTATGTAGGCAAAGTATATGTTTATCCCCTTTATGGCTGGATAATTGGAGGCCGCTGGTTCGTGCGCGTCCGAGCTCCGAGTTTCCGTGTCTCGGGGAGAGTCTCACCGATCACGTCCACACTAATTGGTTGGCCACGCTTTTCTACTTTGCAAAACAGAAAACTTTTTATCTCACGCCCCAGTTACTACAAACTATTTCAAATTAAAAGTTAAGTATCTTCACGTCCAGATCTCCGAAGGGCTAGGCACAGACACAACCAGGGCACCCACGACTAACCGTAACTAACACTAAGTCCCATAGTATAGTGTAATAGGTGGCAAGCCTATCGCCAAACCGGGCACACAACCAATCCCGAGCAACATTTTTTTTAAATTAGAAAATTGGAAAAACCATATTTTCTTTTTGTTTCCCGATCGGGACCGGGATCGAACTCAGGACCCCATGAAGACAAGTCCAATACCTGGACCGCTAGACCACAGAGGCTAATCAAATAACGTTTTTATATGTATTTAACATATAGTAATTATATAATTAGTATATCAATTCCTAGTATAACTAGTATATTGGGGGTCATTGGCCAGAAGCGTGCACGTCGCGATCCCTGACAGTCCATTGGACTGCAATTCTGGCCCGAAAAAGTACCGCAGAGTGGGTTAGGGCGTTCCCTGGAGGCGACGCGTACCGATCCGCCTTCGTCGGTACGAAAAAAGGCCGATGCGGCGATGGAGGCCGCTACCCATCACGCCAGGCCCGTACATGAGAATCGAGGCGTGGAGAGTGTCAAATAGGCACGTGGAATGTGAGAGGGGGAATGGAAGTGAATATGAATGAATTGATTGATGCAAGGGATGAGAGATGCCTGGATTTACTGTGTGTAACGGATACTAAGCGAAAGGGTAGTGATACTTTTGATCTAATCGGTGGCAGGTTGGCTCTCTGGTCTGGTGTATCACAGAGCGATCACGAAAGCACTGAGGTAGGTATCATTTTATCGTCTCGCTTAGCCTCAGGCATGAAAGAGTATGGTTTGGTTGGTCCGAGACTGGTCTGGGTCCGTATTAAGCTGGTTATCACGTGAGTTATTAGCAACCTATGCTCCGGTCTCGACTCATGACCTGGAAAAGTTCGTCGACTCATGACCTGGAAAAGTTTTGAGATTCTGTAAGGGTTGTTCTGGATATGGTTGAAGGAAATGAAAAAGTGATTATAGTGACTTGAACGGTTGGGTGGGGACACGACGGGACGGTAACTAGGCCGTTCTTCGACCCTATGGTGATAAAAGAGTTAATGATGCTAGTCGCCTCCGGAAGTGTTAAATGGACACGAGAGCCTTCAGAGGTCCAACTCTTACCACGGACCACTACTTGGTTAGTAGCCGGTTTAGGGGTCTGTTTAAGAAGTGGAGGCACTGGCGAATGCGTGTTCCATTTGGATGGCTTGAAAGGATTAAGAGTGAAAAGTTGCAAGACCCGAGTGTAGGAAGCATGTATGAGAGTAAAGTCCTAGACATGCTGAATAGTGTGTGCCTGCCGGGCTTGGACATGCATGACTGTTGGCATGTTTTGAAAGATAGTATGGTTGACGTTGCGAAAGATGTATGTGGGAGTACAAAGATGCATAAGTCTATGAATGGTGACGCATGGTGGGATGAGGAGGTAAAAGCCTCCGTTGAAAGAAAGAAGAAAGCTTGGCTAAACTATGTAGCATGTTTGTAGTCAAATGACAGTATGAAAGATTTGAAGAAAGAAATGTACCGTTGTTGCAAGAAAATCACCAAACACATAGTGAAAGAGAAAAGCGAAAGAGAAAGTACTAGAAGAGAGGTTGCTAACAACTTCGAGATGAACACCAAACTCTTTAGGAGGGAGGTGAAAAAGTCTCGGAGTTGTTCGTCTGCCTCCAGAATGAATAGAATTAAGTCTAAGAGTCTGGTGATATTCCTGCAAGCACGCATGACGTGTTAAGACGATGGAGTGAATTTTATGGAGATACGTATGAGTATGCCCAAGATGCGTCCGAAAACTCAAATGACGCGGGAATAGCGGAGGCATCTGACGGCATTATGATGGCAGAAATTGAATGGACCATAAGAAGTATGAAAGATGTTAAGGCTCCGGGAGTAGATATGGTTACAGCTGAAATTATCAAACTTGGTGGTCCTGACGTCCGGGACTCTTTCTGGGTTCTTTGTAACAAATGTTGGAAGACCCGAAGCCAGGCGCCGTGCGATCATCGTGCCCTTGTATAAAGGCAAGGGTTCACGCATGGACTGTACAAGTTACAGGGCCTTTAGTTTGATCAATTTAGCATCAAAAGTGAATGGAAAAATAGTTGAAAGGAGGATGCAAGGGATGTCCTTCCATCGGACATGCCTTGCATCATTGTGGGAGGCTCAAGGCGGTTTGATGTCCGGAAGAGGATGTACGGATCAAGTGTTTTCACTCCGCAACATTGTAGAGAATCGTCTGGCTGTGGGTCAGAGCGTAAGGAACTTTGGGACATTTTGCCAGATTATGGGATAGTCGGGTCCATGCTGCGTGAGGTGCAGTCAATGTATTTAGACTGTAAAGCATGCCTGCGGGTGGATGGCAACATATCGCCTTGGTTTGATGTTAATATTGGCGTCAAGGAGGGTTGTGTGTTGTCGGCACGCTTGTTTATCTTATATTTGGACAAATGTCTTCAAAGGTTAAGATCATTGAATGTGGGAATGCGTATGGGTGACCAAGTGGTGAACTGCGTGCTTTATGCAGATGATGCTATGATGATGATGATGATGCTGATGATGCTGTACTTTTGGGCTCTACACCATCTAAGCTGCAAACGCTGATCACAGTTATGGAGGAGATTGTAAAGAAAGGGGCTTACATTTGAATGCGATGAAAACCAAAATAATGGTGTAAAGAGACGTAGCCAGAACGGATGTAAGAGTTTTGGTTGATGATGTACTGCTGGAAGAAGTGAATGAAATTGTATATCTTGGTTGTGCTTTTAGCAGGGATGGAAGGTACACCGCGGATGGAGAGAGGAGAGTGAGTGCAGGGAATAATGTGAATGGAGCGTTGGGTAAGCTATTCCAAAGCGAGGTATTGAGTCAAAAAACTAGACTCGCTTTGCATAATACTGTGCTTATCCCAACGTTATTGTATTATTGTATGGAATCGAGAGTTGGGTATGTCAGAAAGAGCATGAAAGTAATATAAATGCGGTCGAAATGAGAGCATTACGGAAAATCTGTGGTGTAACGCTCACGCAGCGCGCAACGCAGTAACAGTGAGATCCTAGAAAGAGTGGGATTGAAAGAAAGTGTTGGTGTTAAAATGCGAAAGGGCATGCTCCGCTGGTTCGGTCATGTGGAAAGAATGACAGATGAAAGATTGACAAAGCAGATATACAATGCGAATGTGGATGGATGTAGATACCCGGGGAGACCAAGGCTGACATTTCACGATCAGATCAATCGGATATTATCCGAGGATGGTGTCAAGAGTCTCCGAACCCGGCGTGTTGGTATGAAAAGGGTAATGAATGTGAAGGAAGCTAGACAGGTTTGGCGGGATCGTGAGGCTGGCACTCGATACTCTCTGCCAACCCCGTAAGGGACTTGGCGTAAAGATATGCATGTATGTATATCAATTCCAAATTCCAAATTCTATACTTTACAAGCAAAGACATACGATTTGTTTTTTTTAAATGACTAATGTATGCTGACCTCACAGTTTTTACAACTTCACCGAGCCTTGTGGGCCGAGCAGAGTGCTCAGCCCGAGGCATCATTATTTAAATGGATTGGATTGTTCCCTACAACGCCAGCAACAAGAGCTGTCTCCTGGGAGACCGTACCTCGACATAGTGCTGCGTTCTGGTTACTATTCTGTCAATAACCAACCGATTTTAATGTTTTCTTTTTTAAAAAGTAGGTCGTAATTCAGAGGTGATCGCATATTCATTTTATCATTTGACTGGTGATTTTTTGAGATTTACTTAATAATTCATTGTAATTGTAAACGACTAGTAGGACGTTGATAAAATTTACGTGGGACCATTTCGGAACTATTTGCTATCTATCGAAAACAGAATTATAAAATCGCGACGTGTACCTAACACAACATAATAGTTGGAGTACGCTTTTGTAGTTTTACTGTGCTTAATTATTTACATATTAAGCTAGTGTTTCATATAATGACCTTTGGAAATAATTTTACATATCCACTCATAATTAATTAGGAATCTAAATATTTTCTGTTATTATAAAAATTAACGGTTGGTTGTATTAAGAAAATTTTGTAATTCTGACCAAGCAACCCAACAAAAGCTTTCTAAAAATACGAGAATTTACTACTTATACATTTATTTACATATACAATCGAACATTTACTATATAAATTTGTAAAAAAAACACCGCAGTTTTAATTGCTATTAATACGTATAGGTACTTGAATCAGGTTTAACGGGTTCCAAGAGAAAGTAAAAGTGCATTTTCCTACATATTTGGGCATATAACGTACTCGTTATTAACACTTTTTTATATAAAGCGATTTGGTATAGTACCATAAGTATACCTTTTACAAGATGAAGCTTTAGAAAGTTACGTTCTAAGATTTGGCATTTTAGAAGTTGCGATCTAAAGATATATGTTATGTTAAAAAATATTTGATAGATTGAGTACCGGACAAGCTTGTTGAGAATACACAATTGTTAAAATAGTATTTATAGTTATTTTAAAAGAAAAGTATAGTAAGCTTTTTCTTTACATAGATTTTAGTAATATTTTATTTATTTCCAACTACAAAGATTCACATTTACATGTACTTTCGTGGATGGAATTTGCTTATAATTAAACGACATATTTGTATAATAAATTTACAATATTTTTAACAAATAATATTTTAGTTAGCAATTGAATACTAGTTCAATAACAAAATCTTCCATAGTTATTGGCGAAAAAAACTTAGTTTATTATGATAAGAAAAACATACTTGGCGTATTTATTTGGGTGGTATACTCATTATTTGCTTAGAGGATATGTCATTGCCCTTCCAATTAATTTATACATTGTAACTACATGACGTAATTAATAGTAAAACCAATGGTTGTTAAAAATATTACAAAAATGTACTAGGTTTTTGGGATGGTTATGAACCCTAACATTTTTGTAATTCTACTCAATTATCGAAAAATTTACTGAGCCAATTATGATACGGTTTTCTACAATTGGTTGGACGTAAATGAAAATGGCAAACAATTTTTTTTTCAGACACGATTTTAACAAATAATTTCACTTGTACTTTCCACAACATTTTTTATTATTATATATTTGGCTAAATGTAACAATGAAAAATATATTGTGGAAAATACAAGTGAAATTAATAAATTGTGTCTGGAATGGAATTCCACCAAGCACCGACGATAAAAAGTATAGAAACTAAACATTCTTTCAATTAAACTAAGAAGCAGTGATTGTTTAGCAATCAGCAGGCAATGCCGCGGGGTTATTATTAAAATTAATAAAATTCAAAACTGCTTTTTGCTATTGTATCTATACGCAAGTCCTTAACTATGGCATCTATATGATAATGACTTAACACAATAGCTGTATTTCACAGGACAATTATAAAATGTACGAAATCATTTTATTTTTTTTATGTTATAGGAAGGCAAACAAGCAGACGGATTTCCTGATGGTAAGAAATTCACGCCGCCTAGAGACACCAAAGATAGTAATGGTGCGTTGCCAACCTGAGGTCAGGATGTTAGACCTCGAGCAAAAGTAAGTTTACCGGCTACCTTACCCTCCGGACCGGAACACGTCATGACGTTATGGCGGCAGGAATAGGTAAGGTGGTGGTACCAAACCGGACGAGTCGCTGCGAAACTCTACCACCTAGTCAGATGTCACGGTGTTAGTGATGATAAGTCTATGCTCGCCTTTTACGAGCTGCCTGGCCAAAAAGGCAGATGGTCTATTCTGCAAAGGAGCCCGGACCAACACGGGAAGAATTTGCTATTTGTTGCTATTTTTTGTAGATTTGCTATCTAATGAAATAATATTCAATCTGTGATAGGTACTAACGACGCCATTGATAAATGGAACTTCACATCGTAAGTAGTGTGCAACTTGCAAGTAATTTATACTTATCTCTCTATGCACTAAATACTATGAATATTAATTACAATATTATGTAGATTGTGGGAAAGATAAGTGGGGTACTTACTGAGCATCTGGAGCTCTCGTTGTATTAAAAATATTCAACTAATAAAATTTAAATCATAATTATTGTGCAATATATAAAACGACCAGCAACGGAAGTCTCATTTATTTTATTTGGTTCTTTATTTTAAAAAAGACACGCAAAAACCACAAAAGGCGAGCTATCTCCATCTACATAAAATTTTCGAACCTTAAAATAAAGCTGTATTTTTTATGCGGGATTAGACTCTGAACAAGCACACGGCACTTTTGATGGTAAGAGCTAACCGCGGCCTATAGACACCTTAGATGTTATAGGTGCGTCGCTATCCTGTGGCCAGGGTACTAGAACTTTTGTGCCATACCTGCTCATGTAACCTATGCTCGCCTCTTACACAACACATAGCAGGGAGGTAGATGGTCTATTCTAGATAGAGGGACCGGAGACCGTTTTAGGTAACCAATTCTTTGTTATTAACCGAATGCCAACGGGCTGTGATGACATTTTTATTAGGTAACCCATAATATACCTTTTCCCGTGAAAAATACGCTCAAAATTATAGCATATAATTTAATTTTCGTACTAAATCATTTTGATCAAGAAAAAGCTTCGTTAAATCTCGCTAATTCTTTTTTTGTGTTCATTAATCTCAGGAAAAGGTTAATATTAAAGAAATAAATTTTAAGTTAACACATTAAATGTTATACCTAAATAAAGTAACTGTCACTTGATGGACATTCGACTGATTGACTAGATTTCTTTGAGTGTTAACCTTTATTTTCTCCTTGTAGATATAATTTATACAAAAAACGTCTGCTGCTAATTACTGATTACTTTCTCCCATTAGTACGAGTATGTTCACTTCACAGTGCAAGAATCAACATTAAACACAAGATGCTGTGGCTGAAGATTAATAAAAGGAAGTGAAAACACCATTAAAAGAACAATAGTATAATGGACTTTTGCTAGTACAACTGTAATTGTTTTTTTTCTCAAGCTGCAGATCTAAATGACCTTTTTGATGTAATGATAACGTAATATTCAATAAATATTAAATTTAACATGATTTTGTTACGAATTTTATATAAAATATAATATATTATATTACTATGTTCCAAACTGCGTAACAAACTATCAAAAGTAGTGGTCACCCGTTGGTCGAAATTCAACCATAACACATTTTAATATTTTGTTGGTAAGAACGCCATCTTCATTTCTCAAGACCAACTACTTTGTTTCCAATTTTTACTTCTGCGTACGCGCAATTTTCGTATAAAGGGGTCCAACGTTTTGGCATCACGTATTAATAAATAGATGAAGGTAATTTAAATTTGAGGTAAATAATTAAAAGTCAAAAAATACTGTTTTAATTACTAGTTCTTTTTAGTAGTTAATTTGCCCATTTCTGGGACCGGCTACGGCGACTTTTAGGCCATTCTGATGTGTCTTCGGTATTATTTAAGTCTTTATTTCAGTCGTTAGTCACTATTTACAAAGTCATGTCTGGGTCTTGAGTAAAGCGGTGGCTTCGTTTCTCAAGCTCGTCTAGCGAGATTTGGCGGCAGCAAGGAAATACACGATACACCAATTTCTTCATGATTATTTCATTAGTGCACTTTCACTGAACAAAATTGTACAATATGCCACCAAAATTGACTAATTTCACTCAATATAAACACGAAATTCACTAATTATGAAAAAAATTACGACCATCTTCATTTACAATGGCGCCAAAAACCAAAGAGTATATAAATACTACGTAATAAGAGGCGGGACTTCCATAGATATATAGCAAACCCGAATTTGTACAAAGTTTACTTGAAAAAGTATAACCCGTATAATTTGAAAGTAAGTCTAAAGGCATTCAGATATAAGGCAACCAGTGTCATATGATTTGGGTGAATAATAAACATAGCAAACTTTTTTTTTCATGTTTTGACATAAGAGTTGCGCCAAACTGCCAAAAACTGTGTTTTAACTTTTAATTGTTTTTTTTTAAGTTATTTTGCCCCTTTCTGGGGCCGGCTAAGACCTTTAAGCCATGCTGCCACGTCCTCCGTATTAATTATTTCGTCATTAGTCACACAACTTCCGTTAATTATTCTTACACAGTCATTAGTTTTACAAAGTCACGTCAGGCTCTTGAGTAAAGCGGTGGTAACTTTACACAAGCACACTTTGGGAGATTTGGCGGCAGCGAGGAAATGAACGTTACACTAATTTCTTCATGATTATTTCATTTGTGCACGTTCACTGAACAAAACTAAACTAATTCCTACCTAAATTAACTAATTTCACTCAATATAAACACAAAATTCAATAATTATGAAAAAAATACAACCAACTTCATTCACGATGGCGCCAAAACTCCTTTAACTGGTTTTTTATTAATTATACCTTACTGGGGTAGGCTAAGAACGTTAGGCCATACTGCCATGTCTTCCAAATTAATAAATTCTTGATAGTAATTTCCGATTTACTTCTACATTTTCTTACAATATCGTCGTTATGAAATATCATGTGAAGTTAGTTATTCAAGCTCATATAAAAAGATTTAGCGGCAACAAGGAAATATCCGATACAATATTTTTTTCATAAACATTTTAATTGTGTAATCTAACTGAAAAAAAATAATAAAACGAAACGTGTAAATGCCACCAAATTAACAAATTTTACTAATATTCACGAAACTCAATAATTACAAAAAAACTACAACCATCTTATTTCACAATGACGCTAAAAAAAGCTGACATAATGTATGTAATTTTTTTTTATTTTTATATGCCATTGCTGAGTAAAAAGTTATTTCTTTCTTTTTTTTGGTTTTGTCATTCGCTAACACGTATTAACGCATTTTGCCATTAGTCAAGTAGAAGTTTGCATCAGAGTATTGGGTAAAGCTCATATTGTAAGATTTGGCGATATCGAGGGAATACACGATACGCTAATTTCTTCATGATTTATTCATTTGTGCACTTTCACTGAACATAATTGTATAAAATGCCACCGAAATTAACTAATTTCGCTAAATATAAACACGAAATTCAATAATTATGAAAAAACTTTGACCATCTTTTCTCTTGATGGCGCCAAAACCCGAGTAAAAAGTTAAACGCTTTATTTACAAAAATAGTTTTCGTGTGAACAAACATACATGAACGACCTTTTGTCTACTTTCGTTTTAGTTCGAAAAAGATTTCTCTTCAATTAAAACTAGAGACTTTTGCAACCTCATAAAACATTTTTTATTGAATTAATTTATTAAGCAAGTCAATTTGTACAAACAACAACTTATTAGTCTTTTGTAACGAAATGACAAATTGTTTTTACTTTTTAAAATAACAACAACGGAAATATACTAAGTTTCGAAAACGAAAATCATCAAAATATTAAATATTTTCTAATTATCATATATTATAACGTATAACCTCACATGATATAAGTTTCGAAACAACTTAAACACAACAAGAAAAGTTAAAAAGATCTTAATATAGATACTATTATGTTAAGTCATTCCTTATCTATTAAATTAATGCAATAGGTGTTAAGTAAGTCAGTAAGTATCTTTACACCCTTATCCCCGAAGGGGTACTAGCCGAAGACGCTAAGTCCCACAATGTGATAGGTGGCAAACCTTTCGCAAACCGGGCACATAATATCTCCCGGGCAACGTTAATTTTATTAGAAAATTGATAATATACATATTTTGCTAATTATTTCTTGTTGCCTGACCCGGGGATCGAACCCGGGACCTCCGGGAAAACCAGGGAAGTGAAGTCCGACGCCGAACCGCTAAACCAGAGGCGAGGTGTTTAATAATAAAAATGGAGCCCGCGATGCGAAATGTGTAGTAAACTCCAGCGTTATTGAGACCCATTGCACTTTGTCGATTTAATAGTGAAGAGTAATAAAGGTCATGTAAGGTTTTTCTTTTTAGCGGTGCGTTAAGAGTCTATCAGCTAAAATAGCAATTTCAGTCGCTTGATCATAACCGAACTCATCAGATATTAATAATAGATTTGTCTAATGTGTCTCCGATGACAGAAATATGTCAATCAGACAGATTGCTCTAACAGACAATTAACACACACTTAGTTTTTGAAAGTTTCTGAACCTCCTACTCCCGTAAGTCTTGTTCAAATCATCAGAAAATTCAAACATGGACTTATTGGCATACAATAAGCCCGCTGTACTTTAATCTGACACGCTCGAGTATATTTTCAAGCCAAAAAAAATTAGACAGACAACCCTACATGCGCGGCTCTATGTTGAGATTTAATACATAATGGAGGTATTTAACAATGGTACAGGGTATCTCTCATATCTTAATCTGAAGCGCCTGAGTTAGTCCAAAAATCCCCTCTTGGTCTCACCTACTATTATAAGCGAATACCGAATCCGTGAAACAGTGAGTGGGCGAAATCGGACAAAGCGAGCTCTTACCACAAGTTTACGGCGGTACACTTGCTAGTATCTATTCTACGTAAGTTATATAATAATTGTATGAAAACTTTAAACAACGCCTCTAATTTTTTTACTTCTTTAAACTAATGCGCGGTTCCCTTATTCAAAAAACGAGTTGTATTGCTCAATAAAGGTAGTTTTCTGTACGAATATTACTACTAACGTACGTAACATCAACTCTAAATATTGTGTGTATATATGACTACAAGTCTACCGGCTACCCACCCGGGCAGGAATATGACAGTCATTTTGGCGGCAGGAATAGGAAGGTGGATAGGGGGTGGTCATTTGTGGCCACATACGGACTGGTAGAGACAGAGATATTGTATTCTACTTAGCGAACTCGAACCGACACAGAAGAAAAATGAAATAGGCATAGCTTGACACTTGACAGCCACTTGACAGCTATTGATCAATTCTAAATAGGACTAACCGGAAAGCATTTGTTTTCAAAAAAAAAAAATTATCATCAGTATCAAAAATCAGTTTGGCGCAACTTTCATATAAAAAAATAAGAAAAATAAGTTTGCTATGATTTTTATTCGCCCAAATCATATGGCACTAGTTGCCATAGAATCTGAATGCCTTTAGACTTACTTTCAAATTGTACGGGTTATAATTTTTCAAGTAAACTTTATACAAATTTGGGTTTGCTATGTATCTATGGAAGTCCCGCCTCTTATTACGTAGTATTTATATACTCTTTGTCAAAAATGTTATACCTATATAAAAATAAGTCCCTATTTCTCTTGATCATGACGTCAACGTGACCGTATGAACCAATTTTACTAATTGTTTTTTTTTGTTATGTTAATTTTTTGTTTGTTACGTTAAATTGGAGTTTTTTTATAATTAGTATTCATATCTAATTAGGACAGCAAGTCTGTCGTTGTAATCTATAACAAATGTGTTTTTTTCGACTATAAACTTTTATAAAACTTACGTCGAATTGAAGAATAACATAAAGAACCTTTTTTTGGAAATCACATTAAAACAAACAAATAAGATAGCCTCTGCCCAAAGGTTGCCTCTCCCTACCTCTTTGGGGATATGGTCGTTACGACACTTGTTTTAATAGGAAAGCGTTTATTTAAAACAATATTTAAATATAATTACGAATTGTTGTTTTTGTTTAGATGCATATGAAAAATTACCTTTTTATGTTAATTAGCAAGAGTAGCCTTGAATAAAAATAACCGTACTTGATTTTTTTGTTTAAAATGTGTAAATTAATTACAAAACTAGTTGGATTTTATAACACAATTTAATTTTAAACACATCTTAGAAAATGTAAATTAAAATTCGCTGATGGAATTGAAATTAAGGGGATACCAGCTAACAAACATACGGAATATTTTTTAACAGTCTCTGTGGTCTATTGGTCCAGTGTGTGAGTTGTCTACATAAGGTCCTGGGTTCAATTCCCGGGTTAGATAACTCAAAACTTGCACCATGTTGATCCAAGTCTGCTAAATAGACCATCTGCCTCTCTGCCAGACAGCTCGCAAGTGTCGAGAACAGGTTAAATAGGTCATTACTATGAAACAAATTGCCCGGGTAGGTAGAGCTTTACCTATTCCTGCAGTCATAAAGATGCATCTTCGGGATACGGGCTTAAAGATACTTATGATTTTTTATAAAATTTACAGCTTAAAAAGAATATTTCTACTATCATTTCCCTGAGCCCAATAACCATGATTAAGGTTCAGGCGTTAGAAAAGGTCAACTTACTACATGATACATCTGACCAAAATATCACCTGTGCCGTTCTATTCCATCGTCAATGACGGGATGTTAAAAAATTCACTCAGTCTTAAACAAAAGGCTTTAAAACCTACAGGAGGGCCGTGTGCTTTCATATCACATTAAAAAAAATACGAATTTTGTTATATTCCTTCATTAAACAATATAGTATCAACGTAATTAAAACATCAACGAAGAAAGTATTTCAAATCAAAGAATTAATGTCAAAGGTCTTTTGTTATAATATCACAAAATTAGGAAACATGTATATTGTCTCTTATTCAAGCATATTATGAAAAAAACTTCTACTTCCTGCCTACTTAAACTGAAAGTGTGGAACGATGTTCGCGGACCGTCTTGTTATAATATACCTGTAAAAAAATGTATGTAACGGTGCGATACCAACCTGAGGCCGGGATGTGAGGCCTGGAGCACAAGTAAGTTTATCGGCTACCTTATCCTCCGAACCGAATCATGTCAACGACAAGCGCTGATATTATGGCAGCAGGAATAGATAAAGCGGTGGTACCAATCCGGGCGAGTCGCTGCGAGACTCTACCACCTAATCAAATGTCACGGTGTTTGTGACGGTAAGCCTCTTACCTGGCATAGGGAGGCAGATGGTCTATTCGACAATGAGCCCGGACCAACACGGGGACCAATTCGAAACTAGAACTATGTAAATCGGTTCAGAGACCTCGGCGAAATCGGTGTACGTACATAAAATAAATATATCGGCCGACTTGAGAACCTCCATCTCTTTTGTAAAGTCCATTAAAAATTAATACCTATTTGTCTAAGTCATTGCATCTCGCCTGATTGGATGGGCTGAATTTGCTCATTATTTTTTTATTGTTGTAGTTACTGCCAGGAGAAGGTAGTCTAGTATTCGTAACTAATTTTATTTAGTTTTACAACCGGCTTTGCAATAGTTTGCAATGATAGGCCTTTTTTATGATATTGGAAGGCAAACAAGCAGACAGATTTCCTGATGGTAATAAATTCACGCCGCCTAGAGACATCAAAGGTCGTAGTGGTGTGTTGCCAATATAAGGCCGGGATGTTAGTAAAAGTAAGTTTACCGGCTACTTCACCCTCCAAACCGGAACACGTCATGACGTTATGGCGGCAGGAATAAGTAAGGCGGTGGTACCAATCCGAGTCGGGCGTCTCTACCACCTAGTCAGATGTCACGGTGTTAGTGACGGTGAGCCTATGCTCGCCTTTTACGAGCTGCATGGCAAGGAAGGCAGATGCTCTATTCTACAAAGAAGCCCGGACCAATACGGGGAGAGGCCTACAATCTTACTAAATTAAAAACATGACAGTAGCAAGCACTAGTTCATTGACCTTAATCTTGAGGACAGTACTTCCTGCCTTACTAACAGGAACCGAACGTATTTTGGTTTCGCAAATATCATAGTAAATGTCAAAGTCATGGAAAGTGCTATGCTCGGTGTTGTTCTGCGAGATATGTTCCGTAATTCGGTGATCCGCAAGAGAACGGGAGTAACCGACATAGTTCAGAGAGTCATCAAGCTGAAGTGGCAATGGGCAGGCCACGTTGCTCGCAGAACCGACAACCGCTGGGGAAGGAAGGTTGTCGAGTGGTGGCCCCGCGGCCCGCACCGGAGGACGTAGGGTCGACCTCCCACCCGGTGGACTGATGATCTGGTCAAAGTCCGCGAGGAGTCGTTGGTTGTAAGCGGCTGGTGACCGTGACCTGTGGCGCTCTTTGGGGGAGGCCTATGTCCAGCAGATGATGATGTCAAAGTCAGCGTACTTCTAAGATTAACGAGAAACTGATAGATAACTCAATTCGAAGAAATATATTTTTTGGTGTTAACACATGAATTTGTGACTTTCTCTTGACCTTTTCAATAGCTAGTATATGGTTTTATAATTACTGTCTATCGAATGAAATGTCACTGCCAGGCACTCATTTAGATCTAACTCCAAGAAAATAAAAAATGGTTAAATCTAGACTTTAAGATCAGTTACATCATTCGATCATTTAGTTAAACTGAATTCGATCATTTAGTTAAACTGAGTTTTGTGTCAGCTGTTCCAAAACAATGCGACCTTTTCCTATATTTTCAGTTTGTAAAACAGAGTAAACTTAAGCAAGAAGCTTAACACAATATCCTAATGTTGGCAACACATCAATAACATCGTTGGTTAATCTGTGGCCAGGCATTTGAAAAATTAATTAAACAAACAGAACTTTAATTCTATCTGGACTTAGGTCCAAACAAAAGTCTAGATCTGAACTATTGTATCCCATCTACCTAATTGTTGACTGTTTTTTTATGGATTACACCTACCTAACTTGGCAGTAACTAATACGACAAATACCTAAATAGTGAAATTGGTTCATCCGTTCGGGTGTGGTGCGATGGCCAAGGGAAACGTACCTACATTATTATATTTTGGATAAGATGATATCAAAAACAATCTCTATTAATTCAAAAATACCGTCCCTGAGCTTTCAGAGGGAATTTCGCAAGAGGGATACCTAATTCAAATAGCTACATCTCGTGCGAGAACACATACCTATTTTATGTTGTGCTCTTGCTTTGGTTACATTTTTTATTTTTATTTTTAAAATAAACATGAACTTACCGCTTCGGGACACTAATCCTCCGCTGCCGGAAAAGAAGATCCATTGTCACTAGTTCGTTTTATTTATTCGGAATGTCACACAGATAATTATCTAACTTTCACTTGTCTTGATCTCGAGCGCTCACTTGTGGAGCATTGAGTCAGTTATTTCATGTATTAATGGATGTTTTTTCACTTCTTTTTACACTACAACACTATTGTACACACTTGTAAAAGTCCCACGATAAAATTTTAACAAAACGTGTTTTGATCCCTGTAAGAAATTAAGGCTGCTTATTTTATTTCGATAGAATTGTATTAAGATATTGTTTACGAAAAATTTATCGTGTTTAAATTGCTTTTAAAACTAATTTGTATGAAGGTAGGTACATATCGATTTTAGATGTTTTAAACTTTCTCTTTTTGTGTTAAAAATATTTAAAATTATTGTTTTTGTTTTATTTATTATTATTGTTTTATATCCAATTTTACACAGAAAATAATTTTGAAAAGAATATTTTATTCACTTAATTTGTCATGTAATAAATTGTAGCGATGATTGTTTGTATTGCGATTAACGTTCAAAGATTATTTCACAAAAAAATGTAAAAAAAAATGTAACTAAGGTTATAAAAATATCTATTTTACTATGTATGTTTTTTTTTTTATTTTACTATGTTTTAGCCTTGTAACATAAAAAAGAGTTACCCTAAAATTAAAAATATTTTTAAACATCACTAAAATCAGCACTAAAATAATAAATCATGAATAAAAAAGCCAGTCTCACCAATTACCGAAAAAACCGCGTGTTTACACTGCGCGTGAAATCGTATCACGTTGTAGTAGCGAATGGCGAAAGCGTGCAGCTACACCGGCGTACGATAGAGCACTACCTACCGTCAACCAGGTTGGCCGGCTACCACCGTCGCCGGCTAGCGAGAGGGACTCCGAGAGTGCATCAAGATATCTTCCCCCCAAATCAAATGCCCCTCGCTACAGTTCAAACTATTTTTTAATTTCCTTGTGACCTCTTACAGTAAGCAAAATGAATAAACTTATTTCACAAAACAAGCAGTAGCGTTACTCTTGAATCTCGATTAATGCAATATTGGAAATTGGAATCGGATCTGTCACTTTAGGTACTCTTGAACATAATACTAGCATCGATATTCAAGAGTAACCTCTCTATTATCGTTTTTGTGGTCGGACCAGCATTGACGTTGACTAAACAAAGTCTCGGGTTTGAATCCTGAGTAAATCCGGATAACTCGAAAATTATATTTTTAATAAAACTAAAATTGCTCAAGATTTGACAAGTGCCCGGTTGAAGATAGATTTACCACTTATCACATTTTGTTACCCAAGTCCTTCGTGGTGCTCTGCCTTGCCTTCCACTTCCACTTCCTGGGAATAAATAATGAGTAAAAATTTTAGAATAATAAAAAGTATACTATAACATTCTTCGGAACATAAACTAGCTACCAGTCAAATTTCATTACAATAGATTAAGTGGATTCGGCGTGAATCGCGGTCATTATACAGACGTCAGACATACATACAGACAAAAAATCTAAAATACTAAAATGTATTCTTCAGCCCCTTTTTAGCTGCCTGCGCCTATTTTTTTTAAATCTTCAGTAGTTCAACTATAGGCCCGCCCCGGCTTCGCACGGTTATAAAATATACATACAAACCTTCCTCTTCATCACTTTATCTATAAAAAAAACAAAATCCATTTTAAAGATTGAATCATACAACGTGACAAAAAATACAGAGAAAGAGGCTTTGTTTTATACTAGGTAGGGATGAACAGAATTTACTCTCCTACAGTTTAATTAGGTCGCCTCTGTAATCTTAAGTGATCCGGTGTATGGCATTGACTACAATGAATATGGCAAGCTCATGTTGAGATCTTGGGTTCGATTTCCGACCCGGGGTCGTGAAAACTAAAACGTATTCTTTCAATTTTCTAATAAAAAAAATTGCACGGCTTTAGATTAGTAGCCGGTTGTGACAACAGTTTCGACACCTATCACATTATTTGACTAAGGGCCACGCTCAAAAGCGTCAATCATTCAGTCATTACATACAAGTACAAAATGAATAACTAGAAAATTACTTGACTTAATGATAGATTAAATACCTGTAAGTGTACATTACCTCAACAAGAAAGTAGCACCTACAAGTGATATGCGTGATAATGACTGGATCTTAGGTTGAGCCAGTTTCTTTTATTGTGCTGTGGTCTCTGGCGCGGAGCGGGCCCGGGAGGACAATCCCAACTCAGGCTCGCTCCGGCGCAGGTGGAGCGGGGGCGCAAGAAGGCGGTTCCTTCGCCTTCAAAGCGCCTTCGATGCGGGGCTACCGGGTGAAGTCGGGGGACTTTCCTCGGTCGGCACGGCCTTGCACGCCTGGGGGGCGACTCCAATGGCCGGAGTCGCTCCTCTTTCAGCGCGGGAGGAGGCCCGGTGAGGACCGGGCCGTAGCCGCGGAGCGAGATGGTGAATGCCAACGCGACCCCATCTCGCTCCTTGCCGGGCGGCAGGCACACTATGACCGTGTGGTTTTTAGTCGGCTCGAGTCCGACATAACCCGCTGCTCTCCCCCGAAAGCGGTGGGTATCCGGGGGGATTTTCCACACGTTAAATAAAAAGTTTCTTGTGTTGTAACGTTGATGTTACATCGCCGTTTTTCGACTTTAATTCATAATATTCAAAAATGCATGTGTGTATGCTTTTGATTTTTTTATAGTACCTAAATATACATGCCGAGAAGGACCGAATACAGTTTTCGGTGGCCTTGTATATTTTGTTATTTAGGCGCTATGAAACTGTTTTATTTTTTTGAAAAACCGCTATTACTTGAAAACTATAAACTTGATAAAATTTTTTTTAGAAACTCCTGTACTTTCCACAATACATTTTTATTTTTTATTTTTATAGGCTATATATATTTTGTATAGCGAAACCGGTTAGCTAAACCATAAAAATAAAAAAAAATATTGTGGAAAGTACAAGTGTTCTAAATAAATTGTATCAAGAATGGAATTCCACCAAGCACCGACGATAAAAAGCATAGAAACTATGAAAACTATAAATACATTTTAAATCTAATTTTGTCACAATTACGCACAAATTAAGGGCTATTTGTACATGTTTATTCTACAGGCGCTTTGAGATACGCGATTCTGCAAAACGTTACCCGCAGTAGGAAACGCAAAGAAACAGAAGACGCACAAATTAGCACAAATATAAGCTTTCTGCTCATACGCAGTTTATAACTGTCCGATAATTTGTTTAGAATTTTCCTGCTGGAGCAGCGTTACCTTAGCAATATGCAACCATTATCTTACAAATATTTATCGTTACATTAAGGATTAAATAATAATAATAGCTAATACCCTGGACAAGTTACACAAATTGAACCTAACCCCAAAGTAGGTAATCAAATAATTGTGTTACGTGTGTTAGTCAACGACATCATTTCTTAGAAATACTTAAATATGCCAGAATTAACAAACGCCCAGACCCTTAAATGCAGACATCAAAATGTTCGTTACACGAATGCTTGCACCCATCGGGAATCGAACCCGAGTCTCGCGGTTGGTCGGTGGAGTTTGACGTGTACGCTAACCACTTGACCAATAACTCTAAAAATGTCTAAGAAGGAAGTGTTTATTTATTAAGCCTATAGTTGACCATACTGTTCAGATGAATTTGGTCACTGTAGGAAACTGAAAGCTTTAAAACAGCTATAATAATATATATTATAAGCTTGCGCTCGGTATCATTGCTACTTTTGTTATTTTATACGATTTTCAACACCAATACCCATTCAGTGCCTTAGATGTGAATTCGCATCCTAGCAAACTTTTTCCCGGTGCCATGGACATGCATTCGCATCCTTGTGTGACTTGTCTTGTTTTACTAACCGATTCTTTTATATCGTAATTCCGTGGGTCTCAAGTATCTGGTCTACAGGAATAAAATTTATTTACCATTGGAAGCCATGTTCCGAAGCACCGATACAAACAACAATTACATATAATAATTTTTCAAAGCAAGTAATGAACATTTATAGAAGTTCACTTCTAATGTCACTGAAGCCATTTGAGAAGAAAATAGCAATTTTCCATAAATTTAAGTTCAATGTGCCGAACACGCGGATTCGCGTCGAAGTAACTTTATTGGAGGTGTCGTGGAACGGTGGACGCGATATCGAGTCCACGTATCGTTACCGCGTCTAGTACAAGGCATCCGGTACAAGTTCATAGTACGTACGGGCTGATTTCATCGATCATATTGTAAACCGAAATAAGTTAAACTGAGTTCAATGTAAACAAGTTCAATTATCAGTTGTGCTCCCGTTCTTAAGCCATGCAAGTATTCTTAAGCCAGGGGCATGTACCAACAAATTTTATTGTTTTTGCTGTAATTCTGGACTAAATTAGGTTATGGAGACAGGGTTCACTAAAAAAAGTCCATAATTCGTATTACTTTTTGCTGTATAACGTTTTTTTAAAAAAATCGGTTGTTAATTCTTACCCCGTCATCGGGGCAAGTAATAACTATTCTGAAATATATTGCTTAATTTTAAGCATTATTACAATCTTATACACTATGCAAATTAAAGTCAAGTATATAATATATTTATAATTATTACAAACATTTAAAAAAAATCATTTCCGCATATTTATGTATGTATGTTTAATTATTCTGTCATCGTAAGTTATTAATATAAATTAATTTAAATAAAAAATATGTCTATTAAAAAATAAGTATTTGACCATTCCACAGTTTCATGCCAAAAAATTCATTTAATGTATAAAATGACTTATTTAGGAATCAAAATAAAATCAGGAAACACTGAGAGTTTCAGTCGGATGCATATCATAAATTGTTCGTAGACATTTTTTTTGCAAAATAAAAGTTGAATGTACGTTAACTGAATTTCCCCAATAAATTATACCATATGTTCATAGTGGGTAAACAGACCATAATATGCATTTCGAGGTACACATTCGCTTGTCGTTCCCGCCAGGGTCGATAATATGTAACAACGACTTGAAATGTTTTTGTTCATAGTTTCTATATGTACTTTCCAGTTAAAATGTTAGTCTATCTCCACCCCAAAAAATCTAAACATACGCCTCTTCACAATGGGCCATGATGGCCCGTTGTAGAATGTGCGATGATCGCCTCTATGAT
This sequence comes from Calephelis nemesis, assembly GCA_002245505.1. Classification (NCBI taxonomy): domain Eukaryota; kingdom Metazoa; phylum Arthropoda; class Insecta; order Lepidoptera; family Riodinidae; genus Calephelis; species Calephelis nemesis. The sequence goes on along the minus strand of NJDD01001070.1, from coordinate 212,308 downwards.
TGCGCTACCGTCCACACAATCGAGCATTACTATTTACTCATTTGTGCATTGGCAGCCATACGAGACGGACGTCTCGACCTATTTAAATTTAGTTACAAAATTGTATTGTAGCTATTTCCAGTAGGGTAATGTTGGAGCTTTCGCATCACTTATTTGCTTCGCTTGATCGCCACGCAGTAGCCTGAATATAAAAAATACATATTGAATTTCCCAACATTTTTTTAAATAAAATGGGTATTTCTGTTTTAATTAAAAATGCTTGTGCCAGAGAGCCACGCTACTGCAGATAATTAAAAAATGTCATTGTCAGAATTGAGCAAACAATTTTATTACTAGTAAAATCATTTTGTTTGATTGATGATTTGTAAGAAAAAAATTAATATTACTGCACTAATTAATGCAATGGAGTTTATATTTATGAACCGACCGAACAATATCATGGTGTACAAAATCAGATTACAATTTTATAGTAACTGTAGTAAATAGACGATAGCACTGTTTTGTTGCCCTTTAAGGGTTGATTTCACCGACCATATTAAATTCAAAATCAAGTTTAGTAAAACTATTATATATGATTATAGTAGTTATGATTACGTAGACAAGCTACTGCAATTAAAATTAACATTGACAAAATTTCATTTTATACGTATCTCCTTACTATTTAAAATAGTTTAATAATAAAATATTTAGAAATATTTTCAGCAAGGAAATTTTTGTAAACTAAAATTGACATGATTGACGCTCTTGGCAATAATCTCAACATGCTTTTATTCTGATCTCGTTAAAATTCGATTGTGAAATCCAGTCTAAGTCTATAACAAAAAACGTCTATTTAAAAGTAATCAAGTCAATGTTAACTCAATTTAGCGTCGTCAGTTCGGTTTTATGAAACTTCAGAATTTGAAGACGGTGATATTTCAAGTAACGTACTGATATCATTTACTGAATGTTAGCTATGAATTGAATGGAGACCGCCTATGATTGCGCTTGAAAGACCTTAAAAGAAGTAACCGTTACATTAACTCTAAGCACACATCCACAACCTGGGTGCATCTGTTATATACTTAAAAGACGGCTGTTGGTCGCATTAGTAGCTATCGACGAACTTTAAGTTTACTTATGACACAAGATTTAAAAAAAGTTAAGTACAACACAATTTAAGTTTTTAAAATAGCAAACAAAATTGCGTATTGAATGTTTGTTTAGTGTCTTTTGACCTTTTTCCATTCTTTCCTTATTGTGCTGTAACTTAAAATTTTGTGAAATACCTATTGTTACAAATTATAAACTACAATATCACGCTGTTAGTGCTACTTATTTTCATGAATTATCTATCAATGTATAATGTAGGCTGCCTGTCTAACGATCTAAGACTGATTGCAATACTAAAGATGGAATGGTAAATTTAGACTATAAAGTTTTAATAAGTACAAGTCGTTAACAACTATATTTTATTCATTTCATTCAGAGTTTTTTGTACGAATTCATGACATAAAGCCGAAACCCTTAACTATAACATGGCCTATCAATCCTATTATATTCCAACATGTTTCGGCTTGACTAGCTTATATCAGTTTTTAACCGACTGAAAAGGAGAAAGCTTTAGATTTTATTCCTGTACATATATTTTTTACGGATTTTAAACATTTTATCAGTTGAAAAATCAAGGAAAAAGTCCTAAACCATTTTTGTATCATAATTGGCCCGGGAGAATTAATTAGTCTGACCGCGAATCTGATTTCACGGATCTACAAGGCTAGTGTTTAAGAGTTTCGAGCCAAGAAATTGTTGTTGGATTTATTTGTAAAAAAAAAACTTGCTAAATAAATTTTAATCTACTAATAATTTAGATCAGGTAAATAATACTGAGGTGACCGAAAAAAACTACACTACTCACTAGCAGTTTGTTGTAAAAGTCTACTTAACACTTTAAAAAATATAAACATAGTGATAAATGTAATATTTGTTGTATGCGATATTCTAAATATCTGAATAAGAAATCCAGAATATTAAAAACTTTAAATGCAAGAACCCCAATATTACTATACTGACGAATATCGACGATCGTGGGGACGCGCCGTCGATCATGGCGCGAATTTCCTTTGATGAAAGTCCGAAAAACCGACACAACAGCGATCACGCTCGATTACAATCCATCATGGCCGCTCACAGGCGATTACGCCCTCTACACAATCGTGAACGTCTGTCATGAGCCATCATGGCCCATTGTGAAGACGCAGCGAACCAGTATCGGCATGTGCGTACATCATAACTGTAACGTACAGTATAATCCTCAAGTTTGTAAAGTAAAGCAACAATATGAGAACAGTTCTCTGAAGGATATGCTGGACACTGACACTGATCATTTATAATTTTGCTACTATTCTTATCCAAAGCTATACTTATTTTATACTTCACAGTGACTCAAAAAAAAGATTGTACGTCTGCTCTTAAGTAATACACCAAATCATTCGCATTGTCTTCCATATTTGACACAAAGTAACTTAAACAATATTGTCTTCCTCTTTGAAGTGCTTTCGAGTTTCCAGAATTCGGAAGATGTTCGTCATCGTCAGATAATGTAGCATTAATAGGATCGGTATCAATAGGACCGGTAGTAATATAATTATACTCATTGCTATCATTAGCAAAGAACGAGGGATAGCTTGGGATGGAAAATTTGCCCAGTTTGTAGTAGGAAAGTGTAGGATTTTGAACTTGGTAGAGATGGATTGAGTAATTTCATACGTTGCTGTTTATCCGCTAGATATTTACCACCATCAATTCAAATAAAATTTTATATATTATACATATTAATTT
>NJDD01001070.1:177006-196197 GCA_002245505.1 Calephelis nemesis | reverse complement strand
AACAGTTATTACAGAATTATAATTCAGAAGTCATTTCATAGAAAAAGTACCTACCATTTATCCTTTTTGTTATTTTTTTATTGTTTTTTTTATTTAGACGACATAATAGGTAACTTGTCACCGAGAAAACCAAAAATATGGAAACTGATTAAATATTTTCTTGATTGGCAGTCATTTCTGAAACTATTTTATGTGTGACAAAAATTAAATACGCCATAAAACCAAAAACAATTAATCGTCATTACAAAATGTATTAATATGTTTTCAAATTTCAAAGTGCCATAATTGTACAAAAACCAAAATACAAATGGCAACATTAAGAGATCTATCGACTATGGTTCGAAGTTTAGTTTAGTTTTGTGAAATTCAGGTAAAATGGTGAATTTGTGTACCTACGCAATATCTATATTTTCTTGTGATTCTAGCGTATTGAAGTGCTTTTCTATATTTCAAAGTATAGCTCTGATTCCTCCATTACGGAATAAAAGTTTAACGATACCGATATACATAGAGAAATGAGATAGTGAAATATTTTTTGTTGTAACAACGTCGAAAGAAAACATAAAAAAAGCTTTGTTTGTATCATTTCCCAGTACGTAAAAGATGTAATATAATATGTGTGTAATAGAAGATGATCTGTTTAAAATTCGTGTGAAAATAAAAAGTGTTCTAGTACCTATGTTGTTGTTTTTAATTTACTGATAAAACTTAAATTTAAATAATATACAATTTACTATTTCTGTGTTTATTAATTAATTCATTACAGCATATAAATCATTGAAATTTTAGTTTGATCTTGCTATTTCTAAAACATTACAATGAAAACATTGGCAAGGAGGGTCGGATATCCCACAAAATCTACGTATGTTTGTGGTTACCGAGAGATGGCACTGTAAGACTTTTTGATCCCACTGTTTTTTTATGTATTCGAATTTCTTGTCGGAGTACTATAGTTGTTCTGTGGTGTTAGGTAATATAGTTAGACCGACGGATACATCTAATCTTATTATTTCATTAGTATACAGATACCTAGCTGGTGTAAAGGTGTGTCTATATGTGACATTTGTACAAATAAATAAGAACGAAGCCAGAAGTGAGTGATTTTCAAACGTACAACTTATTAACTACTAGCTGTTCCCGCGAACTTAAAGATGGATACAAGATAAAAGTATCTTGTATCCCTAAGATACCTCCTAACGAATTTTCAGCCAATCAGTTCTGCCGATCTTGGGTTATAGGTAGGGTAACTAACACGACTTTCTTTATTTACATGTAGATACACAACAAAAGAGTAATTATTAAATGTCTAAAAATAGACTGCGAATTGACCTCTGACGGAAAGGGGGGGTGTTATAAGTTTCCCGTATCTGTGTGTCCGTTTGTAGCATAACTTTCAAACGGGTGGACCGATTTCGGCAAGGATTTTTTGTTTAAAAGCTGACGTGATCAATATGGTTCTCAGCTACATTATAGGTTGGTTATGTCAGGGGTTATTACATTATTTTTTTTAATTTTAGTGTTATTTGTACAGAGTTACTCTAAGTATATCCTCAAACCAATTTGACAGGCCTAACACTCACAAACAAGTGATGTCATAATGAATCGATTATTTTTTTGATAAATACCAAGACTTCGTCAAACATTGGAACCAAGCGGTGCTTGAGATAGTGTGAAAGCTTTAAGAAGCAGGCAAAGCCGTTGCTGGGTGTTAGCAATAGTAATATTGATAAAATACTAATCAAATCTTATAAAATCGGTTCACTTTTTTGAAAAAACACGGAATAATGTCAGACGGGTTTAAAGTAAATAAAACAATTTTTGTAATTAAATCAGCTACATACTTAAAATTACGTTTTTTACCCTTGTTTTTTACCTTAATATCTATCGCATGACAGAGATTTTACACAAATGAGCAGCAACAAATGTATTTTATAAACATATTGCATAGTTTTTCTTAATGTCTAAACAAATATCTAGTTGAGACTTTTATTTTGATTTTAGTCCTAAGTCATAATCACTTCGCATAAAAAAAGCCCAAAGTTAATGAATATAATTTTTATATCTGTTGGTGAAAGAATAATTTTAAGCGACATGTAGACTGATATTGGTGTTAATCCTTTTAAACGCCAATCAAACTTATTTCATGTGTGTACTTTTCCAATGAAATAAAAAGAAGAGATGGATCATTTTAAACATGTCAGATTAGTGCGGACATGTCAACTCTGTGTGACGTTTTTATTCAACGTTTTTCAAGACATAGATTTAAAGTCTGTATAAATATAATACACAAACTAATCTGACAACAATAGTGTATTTTCTCTTTCTATTACTGGGATGAAAGAAGATTGCGATAGTTTAAAACAATGTTTATAAGTATAAGTTAATGTATAAGTACACAAGTAAGTATGCTGATTAGGATCATTAAACAGCGAAACTTCAACAAACGGTTCCAATACATCGGAATACGTCGATTAAAAGCCGATAGATGTCCCTGTCTAATTTGGTCATTTGCCTCAGTTATCTTGACTAATTTTACACTTCAAAAATATTCATCTCTTTCGTTTCAGTTTCATTTGAAAAAGAAAGAATACATGTAAAATAAATGTATACAACTTGTGTCAGAATCTGCATCAACTCCTCAAAATATTAGTTGGAAAGGAGAATCGTTTGAGTCATTTAGTTTAGGCCCTGTTCAGAAATGAACTTTTCTGTTTGGAGGTCCTGTAAAAATCTGAGCACTTCTGAGCATATAATCAAATTAAGAAGTCAATTTATAGGGATAATGTGAAAAGCGTCTTAAAATTCAATTATGAATGGAAAATGTCGCTGAAGTCAATTGGTCTTCCGTCAAACGATATATTATTTTTTATTACAAGCCACGACAATGTGATCATTTTGCACATTACACTATGTAGTGTAATAGTAGTATAATAAGTAGTAGGTATTTTAAAATGCATACAGTTTCACTTAGTTTTAACAGTTGAGTAAGTCCTCGTTTTGTTTTGTAAAAAAAATACTACTTTTGTTTAAACTCCATCATACAAAAAACATAAGGTTAAAAAGCCATTGCTATGTCACTCACTGACATCCTTTGGGAAATGTAGGAAAAATACTGATATAAAAACTAAATTACTTTTTTGCTGGTGTCGCTGGAGATAGCTTTTTACCCCAACCAATATAAACAAATACAGAAGAATACGAATACATGATACCGAAATGCGGGCCAGGGTCCCGACGGAGTTTCTTCGCCAAATTAGCTGGTACTTCTGGGAGAGCTTGTTCGGGGTGGCTTATACCAAGTTCTCCGTTCCCATAACAGCCTACAATTCTCGTATTAGGAAATACTGCTCGGAAGCAATCCTGTTCGAACTTATGCTTCTGGTCACGACCAACACAAGAAAGTTTGATAACTGCACTGTGTTCAAATCTTGGAATTTTCTTTGAGAACTGTAAACAACGATTATACACGATATTATTGTGGAAATATAAATGCTTAAAACCTTTTGTGTAATCAATAGGTAGTCATGTTGAAATAATAGCAACAATAAGAAATCTGTCTCCTTGTTTGTCTCTCTATCCCAGTCAAACTAGAGATTTGATACTACATACTTAAAAATGTATTACGGATTAATCTAAATTTTATTGATAGAAATACTGCAAATAACAGATTTTTATTTTAACTCATCTACATTCACAAAAAATAGGTATTTTCTGCAATGTACTTGGAATCACATTATCAGATCCAGACTTGGCGGCAAAGAAACCACCTCGGAAGTACGTAAGTAAGTAGTTGAAAAAGCAAATAAAAATAAAAAAAGAATCTTTAGAGTGGTTGAGAAATTACCTCTTAAGATTTATAAAAAAAATTAGCAGTCGAGCATATAACTTCTTCCATTTTTAAAGTTGGTCAAATATTACAAAAAAAATGGATTTAATTATTTGTCACATTAAATTAAAAAAACGTCAATAACAGCTTAATCCTAGTAACAAAATGAATGTGACAGTTTTTGAAGGTTTTTGCATTTTATTATTTGTCACATAAAAACTTAATCCCTGCTTTACTTGCTTATCCAACACGTGGCGAAATCAAACTACTAACTCACGGTAGTTATAATAACCATAAAAGAAGAACTTAATCCCTGAACCAACCGTAGCGAAATTTCGCACGCGAGTTCTTTGACACAGAACAGTACAAAAGCTTCCTAGTGTCTCCATCGTTTAAAGCATTCGCTTAGCAAAACTATACAACTGCAAATAACGTTTTCCCGTAAATAACTTTGGTCCGGGTTCTCTAAGTAGAACAAATTATCTGCCTCGCTGACAGGCAGTAAGAGGCGAGCACAAATTAAAATATAGGTTTAATAACTTATTTAAATATACATTAATATAGTCTATTAATGGCTGAATTCTTTATGGATAATTTCGAAAAACACCATATTGTAGGTCATCGACATATTTTGTATTATTTTAGATATGTCGACGACATTATCATATGTTGGACAGGCACAGAGAGACAACTAGACCTATTTTTAAATAGCTTAAATAAAAAACATCCAAAAATCAAATTTAAATTAGAATAAGAAAGTAACAACTCAATCAATTTTCTCGACTTGACGGTTACAAGAATAAATAATAAACACCATTTTGAGATCTTGCGCAAGCCAACTTACACCGATACTGCTATCCCCGCGTCATCTTGTCACCCTTGGCAACACAAAATAGCCGCTTTCAATAGCTTTGTACATAGATTGACATCTTTGCCTTTGAGTAAAGAGAGTTACAAAAAAGAACTTAACATCATTGTACAGCTGGCAGTTGCTAACGGTTATAGTAGAGATTTAGTTGAAAATTTAATTAAAAAGAAAATAAATAAAAACATTTCACGTCTAATCTATACAGTGCCATCTCAAAAAGATGTTAAGTTCAAATCTAGTTTGACCTACGTAGGACGAGCTTCTGAAAAAGTTCAGCGACATTTAAAACGTACTATCAATGTTGCATTTAGAACCCAAAATTCATTAAGAAACATATTATGCAACGGTAAAGACAAAATTGACAAAAAAATGTAAATCAGGAATCTATAAACTACATTGTTCAAAATGCAACAGTGTATATGTTGGTCAAACTGGTCGCAGTTTTAGTCTCGTTACAAGGAACACATATCGGCTGTCAAAAACATTCGTCCAGATAAATCGCATATTGCAAAACATCTTATAGACACTGGACATACGTTGGCAGCAGATCATACTTTCGAATTAGTCCATACTTGTAATAAAGAATTAAAATTAAATGTACTAGAACAACAAGAAATTATTAAATGTAATAACGAAGACTTGATTACACTGTTAAACGAACAAACAAATGTGACTAATTCACCCCTGCTACACATGTTTAACAACAACGGTGCTACCCCCACCACGCGTACTCACTAAAGCACACCCGCACGCGAACATGCGAAACCCTATAAGTAGAGCGAGTCGCATGCGCGCGCGCGTTAAAGCCCGGTGAAGTTGTAAAAACCGCGAGGTTGACAACATAGTAGTCATTCAAAAAAAAAAAAAGCGCGCGTGCGCTAGTATCTGCTCGACCTTCGTGGAGCGCAGTCGATTTCTCCTGATGATGCTTCGGTTACGAAGCGAAACGTACGTTGAGTTTTTAGTAGTATGTGGATTGTTGGTGCTAATAAAACAGTTAAGTGGTGTGTATTGTGTGGAGCTGGATATATTTGGGAGTTTTAGCTTCCGGTAAGTCCAATTCAATCTTAGCGCACTATTTTGTCTGTTTTGTTACGCCATAATACGTATGCATTATTTGGCGGAAAATTGCAAATTAAATAATTTTATGTAGATTTACTTATTTAAATATGTCATCACCAACAATATAATTGGTGATAGAGTGCTGTGCAGCAACTTACGCGGCTAAGAATCCAACCTAATCCTGCCGCCATGACTTCCGGCCTTGAGGGTAAGGTAGCTGGCAGACTTGCACAATTGGCCCAATATTTCGGTCACTGTGCAGAACGCACCTAAAACATCTATAGTGTCTATAGGCCATGGTTGCCTTTTACCACATCATAAGCAATTTTACTTTTTTCGGTTGTCTCTTGCTACTGCACGACTCTGTTTCAACATTGAATATTTTCAATTTTATATACAATTATACAACTATAATTATTGATAGCAATAAGCTTATTTTACGCAACGATTGGAATTCGTTACTATCAGTTACGATCAAAGGAGAGTCTATATCTTTTTCTAAAAACGTCAAAAATTTGGGTATCTATCTTGATAACACATTATCTTGGGATTTTCAAATGAAAGAAATCAGTAAAAAGTTATACGCTTCCTGGAGCTCTATGAAACGCCTGAACAATATTTTGTCCATACCAAACTAAAATTGCTCGTGCGGAGTCATTACTTCTCCCTTTGTTAGATTATGCTGACGTAAGCTTTATTGACCTTAGAAAGGATCAATTAAATAAACTAGAACGTTTACAGAATATCTGTATAAGATTCATATTTGGTTTGCGTAAGTATGATCATGTGTCGAAATTTCGAGTGCAGTTAAAGTGGCTTCCTATTGAACTTCGACGTAATGCGCATGTTCTCTCTCTGTTATACTGTGTGCTGTTTGACTTTAAATCCCCGAGTTACTTAAAAGATACATTCCATTTTTCAAGTATGATGTTAAATAATTACGTTCTGCTCAAAATCTGTGTTTGCGTATTCCTCAACATCACACAAATTTCTATGGGCGCTCTTTTTCTGTGAAGGCTGTTAAGTTATGGAATAGTTTGCCAACTAATACAAGACTTGCACAAACGTTGACTACTTTTAAAACTTTAGTAAAAGTACATTGTTTGAAAAGCCAAAGTTGTGCTTGTGATAATTGATGTGTTATTTACTTCCATTTAAATTATATAATATCGTTACGTCTTAATTTGAAATGGTGTATCTTGTTTGTATTAGTTTTACATCTTACCATTTTTGTTTTTCTCCTTACTGTTATTATTAATATTTTAATATTATGTTAGAGTTTTTTATTTGTATGTTTAATCTCTTTACCTACTGAACTTTTGTTTATATAATCTCCTTAGACAAAAAAGTTGTCTCGCTTTGTTTGGCGATAAGACCGCCTTTTGTGTACTATAAACTATAATAATATGCTCTTGTTAATACTTAATTGTACCATTTTGTAATAAGTTTAATTGTGCACAATAAAGAGTTCATTCATTCATTCATTCATTTATTCTTTACTTACAGTAAGTTTGTTTTTGAATGGCTAATGTGTTGCTAACCTCGCCGTTTTTACCACTTCACCTAACCTTGTGGGCGAGCAGAGTGCTCAATCTGAGACTCATCGTTTAGAAGGATTGTCGTTAAATACAACGTCAGCAACAAAGGCTGTCCCCGGAAGACTGGACCTTGACTTGGTTATGCATTCTGATTACTGGGTGGATCAAAGACAAAGTCAAATCTTACTTTTTTCCGTAGATAGGTAGAAAGCTACACTTGAAACAATATATCAAAAAAAGAAACATTTTTCACAATAACATAAGGATAAGCTCGATCAACCAAAGTCCAATTTTGATCTGTCTGATCTGATCACAATAAAAAGTAGCTATGTCAATCTCCACTCACAAAAATTACACAATAAACAAGCTTCAATGGAATGTAAACACACAAAATAAATAGGCTTCAGCCGACCAAATGCCAATGCCCAACCGGCCGGGCATTGGCACTAGTTTTCAAAAAAATATAATTATGTTACATTAGAGTAAGACACAAACCTCTGTAATAGTTTGTGAACACACAAAATAAAAAGGGCTTCAGCCGACCAAATGCCAATGCCCAACCGACCGGGCGATGGCACTAGTTTTCAAAAAAATATAATTATGTTACATTAGTGTAAGACACAAACCTCTGTAATAGTTTGCTGTATCTTTACTTTTGCCCATTCAGATGACTTCAGAATTAAGGAAAACATATCAAAACTGCATTCTTCTCCTTCTGGCCCTTTGGGGATTGTGAAGACACCAATGGAGATCAATGTTTCACTAACAAAATCATTACCATTATTTATAGCATTCACTATGCCATTGAAGTCACTTTGTTCAAGGACTGTGTCATCAACAATGCAACCCCCCAATGCGTAAGGGGTGTCAGGTTGGCTGTAAACAAATTTAAAATTATTGTTTCTTATATCATCGTAATACCTTTACTAAACATTTTTTTGTTGTACATCATTAAACAGAATAAAAATAAATAAAAACACTACAATTGTAAAAAAACTTTTGAATAACATGTTTTTTATATTATTTATTTCTTAACATTTTGACTGTCCCATTGGCCAACAGTTTGAATATACATCTAAAATTACCAACGTCACAATTTCTGATAGGAACAGTCACAGTGCGATAAACACAGATATCTGTATTTCGGGATGTGTTTTTTCTGTACTTATTTAAATATTACTACATAAAAGTATCGTGGACATCTGTCCATAGAACAAGCATAAATTAATTTATTTTGGGAATAGATAATTAGTGTAATTTTATTTATAACATAAATATTTAATTAATTTAAATAAATTACTTACATGTTAATTATAATATAAATAATTATTATAATATAAATAAAGTTACACTAAGTCAGAGTAGATGGTATTCACTGTGAGTCAGATTAGTACCTATTCCTTATCAGTACCTTACCTATTCATTCCGTAACATCAGTGATTGTCATAGTTGCGCTAAAAGGTTTGTAAATGAAAATCTGCTGTTTCTCTATAAATACAATTTTAATAAATAATTACATTAATCAATACTTACACATCCTTAAAGTAATTAAGAAATATAATATCCTCAACTGAATGTAGTAAAAATTTATCATTTACAAACACCAAAACTCCCTTTATGATTTCATTTTTAGTAATTTTATCAGCTGATTCAAAGAAATCTTGGCGAATGTTCTCTATTGTTCTTATATTTATGGTGTGAAATTTTACAAAGGGTATGACTGGTATAAACAGTCCTCCAATGAATGGTTTTGTTCTGAGGCGGGTGATTGTGTGTTGCTGGGTCTTTGAATTCGTTAGAGGCATATAACTCAAATTGTCTGATCTGATTACAAAATGACAATCCTTTGGTGCACAGGTATATTTGTGAACAACTTCCAACACTGAAACAAAAAGGAACCATATGATAACAAAACCTAACCTACACATTATGAGAAATCAATAAAAAATTTGGGTTCTCAACTAAAAGTGTATAGGAATTGTAAGTATCATATCCCTGAAAGGGTATGAAGAAACACAACCAGTACACCTGCAACTAGCCGAAAACACTAAGTCCCATAATGTGATAGGTGCTAAACCTATCGCCAACCAGGCACATCTCCAATCCTGAGCAATATCATTTTTATTAAAGAATTGAAAAAATACATTTCCCTATTTTTTTGTTGCCCGACCTAGGGATCAAACCCGGGACCTCAAGAAGCCAATACAAAAACACACAAGACCAATGAGGGAATTGTATACTTTTTAATCATTAAAAATATTATATATCGTCACCTTGGAGGCCATTGGACCTAAGCCACAGTTTTTACGAAATGGAGTTAAATGAATTAACATATTCACAAAGAGCCGTAGTTTATGTTAGTTAATGGATTTAACCGATATCATAACTGTAAACAGGTTTTTTTATTAATTTTCCAGTAAATGTAAGCGTAATTTCAATAAAAGCCAAGAAAGTACAATTTACTTTTTATATAATTTCATTACATTTTAATATAATGAGATTTTCTATGACACAAATGTAATTAGCATTGAATAAATCAACTTTTTAATTGAAACATATTGCAGCAATCACATTTTTGAAATGAAATTATTTATCATAATTAAAAAAAACTCGAATTCGAGTTTTTTTCGATTTTTTGCATTTACTGTGAAGATTTACTACAGTAACATATCTTTTTTTTTCACCATCGAAAAGTAGAGATTTCAACGAACAGAAAACATACCAACTTTTTTAAAAAAAGGATATTTTGACGGGTGAGTTTTCGATTGAAAATTAGGGTGTTTTTTCGATATAAATTCAAAATAAGGTGAAAAAATAAACATTTTTAATCAAATAAATTACAGCGTATTTGGGACATAAAAAGGTAAGTTTTCACCAAATTTCTTTAAAAAAAAGAAATTTTTGTAAAAGATAAAAATAAAAAACCAAAAACTTGGTTTTTTGAATTTTTCACATAAACTTTGAGGTTATGTGAAAAAAGTGTTAATACAAAAGTTTTAGATCTTTTTATTACCTACAACTTTGCCATTTGACTTTTTTCGATAGGACTTTTAGTTTTGTCGGAAATCAAGATAAACCATTTTTTTACCCTTAAACCCCCCCCCCCTCCCACTTCCCGAACTCGGATCGACCGTAATTTATTTTTCCTTTAATTTTGATCATATTCTCCTCCTTTTCTAATGGGTTTCATCCTACTACTATTTTATTTCACTTTTTATTTTATTTAAAGGCTTTTACCCTAGTCTAATGTTAATAATCTAAATTCAAATTTTGAACCCTTTACTAAATGTGGCACTGATTTATGTTAAAGTAACTGTTTTTACTCTCATCATTTATTTTTCTAACATCCATAACTCAGTATTGCATTTCAGTGGTATAGCTCTATTACTCTCCAAGGCGACGATATTTAAGAATTAGAAGTGCAAATATATTAGTTTACTATCCAACTGAAGCACCGTATTAATTAGGTGAACCATTATATTTACTATACTATTTATTGTTGGTCCGGGCTCCTTTTTAGAATAGACCATCTGCCTTCCTGTGCCAGGCAGCTCGTAAAAGGCGAGCACAGGCTTGCCGTCACTAACAACGTGATATCTGACTAGGTGGTAGAGTTTCGCAGCGACTCACCCGGATTGGTACCACCGCCTTACCTATTCCTGCCGTGCTGCTGTAAGGTAGCCGGTAAACTTACTTTTGCTCGAGGCCTAACGTCCCGGCCTCTGGTTGGCAACGCACCATTACCACCTATGGTGTCTCTAGGCGGCGGGAATTTCTTAACATCAGAAAATCTGTCTGCTTGTTTGCCTTCCAATGTCATTAAAAAAAAAAGTTAGAAATGAGATGCTTTAAAAAATATTGGCAAACTTCTTGAAAGCGACTTGATTGAAACAAAGCAGCTTGTTTTACATTGGGGGAAAACATTGATGAGTTTTGTCACTATTACTATGACTGTGATTTAGAGTTCTTACCTTGCCTATTCTGTCTGCTGCAATATTAATGCTCAGCACTATCTTGTTTAAGTTTGGAACATAGCTTAGTCAGTTAACTTTAGTAAACAAGGAACTTAACAACCCAGTCTCAGAATAGCACACAGTAATAATTTATAAACAATAATAGTTATAGTTTGTAAACAATGCTCACTTAAACCTTCAGAAAATCAATCTGCTTGTTGCCTTTGAATATCACGAAAAAGTGTAACTCAATACTTACAGGAATGTTCTTTTTTGCATGGCTGAGAGCATGGTATAGGTTCAATATTTTTACAATGACTTGACATGCTATATCCTGATATATTTACAAATGTCAAAACAACCAATGGTTCAGTATCAAAATTACCCGACTTTCTAAAATAGGTTTTACAACTTAAAGAACTAGGACTAAAATCAATCACAAAATCTTCTGGACATAATTGTTCCTTTTTTAAAGTTGTAATAGCAGAATACCATGTTGAACAAACATGCTTGCAAAGCAATTTGTCTTGCCATGATAGATTACTTAATATTTTCTTAACTATAATATAATTTAAAACCACTTTATCTATTAAGCTACTGTGACATGTTAATGCTTCTATTTCCTGTCGTTCCAAAACAGCTTTCTTCACATAAGCTTCAATATTCTCACTCAAACCAAGTCTCATACATCTTTTCGACTCTTCTGTATTTTCATTCTTATCATCCACCTTAACTTCATCTTTCTGGAAAAGCATAGCGTTCGGGGATTGCTCTGCCATGTCTGTATTGTTAAATCTCTGTCACAATATCATCATCCCCGTCTCTATTAATCGGATTTCCTTTCAGTAACGCAAGAATAAAGCAATACAAATAAATAAAAAAGAAAATCAAATAATGTCCAATGTAGATCATAACATCCCTCAAATGTTTCTTTAACTGTCCACGGTTATGGATCTCTGCCGGGTCAAAAGCACCCAGATTACCTTGGGGTACTGTAAAGTACTCAAATGATAGCCAAATGAACATAGGCAGATTACATAGAAAGAGGATTAAATGGCCGTGAAACAATAACAGAAAAGTGATGAACGAATGTGCAATATATTTTGGTAAAAGCCAATAATTAAGTTTCTCACAGCATTCCTGGGCATTCAAATAGTCGCATTCTAAGTCCGACAATGTTATAATGTAATAAATTAAAAGAAACAGAATAGCACCGCAATCGATCAAAGTTATAGCAAACAACAAGGTTTCAGCTAATATCATAACTAATTATGTTTAATTGTCTTCACTAATCACTTTTAACAAATGATTGAACTTGAGTCTTTAAGTAGAACATTTACATATATTGAATACATGGATGGATATTTAATACCTAATAAATAAAATGAGAAAACTGCAAGCTGCAAATATTTTTTTCCCAAAATTGTTACCTATATTTTTATAGTCTGTGCCTTTAATCTCCCTTTAATTTTTTTTTACATTTTTTTTAAGTTTATTTGCCCCATTCTGGGGCCGGCTAAGACCTTTAGGCCATGCTGCCACCTCTACCGTATTAATTATTTTTTCATAAGTCATATTATGTCTTCCATGTTTATTACTTTTATACAGTCATTGGTCACTTTAGGCCATGCTGCACGTCTTCCGTTACTATAAATTCTTTTTTATATTAAAATTTTAACTTAATTTCTTCAGTTTCTGACCATTTAGTTTTAATTTCTTGAAGTTCACATATTATTATGTTTCTCCGTTAATTTGTTTAATAGTAAGTCACATCCTTAAATTACGAATATTTTCACACAAAAAACTAAAATGCATTCATCAAACAACACCAAAATCATCTTTTTTCATATTGGCGCTAAAACTTCTACGACAGTGCAAAAAGTATTTTTATTGTTCTTTTTTTTAACCTCTATATTTTATACTAGTCTTATATTATGTAATAAACCCATATCTTCATATTTCATGTCTTCTTCTAGTTTCGTCTTCAATTTTCTTACCTGTTCAGGCCTCTGCCTCTTCTGTCGTGATAAAACTCTACAATAGTCTTTCACTAGTATAGTTTATTTACTAAATCACATTTACACACAACTAAGTAATATTTACACTTTAAGTAATTTACAAATTATACATTTTTACATTATATTACACATTTTTAGCTTAAAGATTGGAGGGAACCCTCGAAAAGCGCGCCTTCCCTCTCCGACTGTTCCCGCCAACCTCAATCTCCCTTTTAATGTTAACTGTTGTTGTTGTTTTTTTTTAAGTTATTTTGCCCCTTTCTGGGGCCGGCTAAAACCTTTAGGCCATGCTGCCACGTCTTCCGTATTAGTTATTTCATCATTAGTCACATGTCTTCCGTTAATTACTCTTATGCAGTCATTAGTCACTATTTACAAAGTCACGTCAGGCTCTTAAATAAAGCGGCGGTCACTTTAGAAAATCTCACTTTGGGAGATTTGGCGGCAGCAAGGAAATTCACGATACACTAATTTCTTCATGATTATTTCATTTGTGCACGTTCACTGAACAAAACTAAACTAATTCCCACCTAAATTAACTAATTTCACTCAATATAAACATGAAATTCAATAATTATAAGAAAATATGGCCATCTTCATTCACGATGGTGCCAAAACTCCCTTCTTTTTTCTTTCTTTAGGTTTTGGTATTCACGTTAGTATTTAGCCATTAGTCAAGTAGAAATTTGCATCGAATTTCAATTAATTATAATTAGTCATCAGTCATAAGTCGTCAGGGAGTCATGTCAGGCTCTTGGGTAAAGCGGTGGCTCATTACACAAGCTCTGTAATGAGATTTTGCGGCAACGAGGTAATACACGATACGCTAATTTCTTAATAATTATTTCATTTGTGCTCATTCACCGAACAAAATTGTAAAAAATGCCACCAAAATTGACTAATTTCACTCAATATTGACACGAAATTCAATAATTATGAAAAACTTCGACCATCTTTTCTCTCGATGGCGCCAAAACTCTCGCAAATCGCAATGGCGCCAAAACTCCAAAACTCCCTTTAATGTTAATAGGTACATAATTAATTAGTTTCATGAGAGTTTCATTTATATTTGATATTCTATTTTTTCCATTTCTCGGATAGGCTAAGACCTTAAGACTATACTGCCACGTCTTCTATATCAGAAAAGTAGGTACCTATACATTTTGTAAAATCTTTTTCTTTTTATTTAATTTCAATTTACTTTTTCAGTTTCTTCATGATGTGTCAGTGAAGTGTTTTAATTATTCTACGGTAAGAAATAAACAATTTTGTAAAACACTACATATCATTTAACTAATTAATAATAATATTAATAATATCTATTGAAAAAGGAATTTATCAGGGAGATTCCTTGAGTCCTCTGTGGTTCTGGCCTGGCCTTGCACTGAATCCCCTCTCCTACCTATTGCATAGCACTCGAGCCGGATATATACTTAAATATAATAATTCTGAAACAAACATGTCTCACCTCATCTACATGGACGACATTAAATTATATGCTAGAAATGACAAGGAAATGAAGAAACAAATAAAAACTACTACCGATTTTAGTACTGATATAAATATGGACTTCGGTTTAGACAAATGTAAAACAATACACATAATAAAAGGTAAAATTCGGCCTGGTGACTATGCAATTGATGATAGTGACAGTATAACAGCAATGGAACAAATTGAGCTCTACAAATACCTAGGTTTCCAGCAGCTAAAAGGGTTAGACCATTCACATATCAAACAAACACTTACTATTGAATACAAAAGAAGAACCAATAATATTTGTGAATCTCAGCTCTCCGGAAAATATCTAATTAAAGCTATCAACATCTACGCCATACCGATTCTGACCTATTCATTTGGAATTATTAAATGGACAAAAACTGTACCACACGGACACAACTCACTAAAAACAATGATTTAAATCCAAAATCTGCCACAGAAAGACTGACCATTAAGAGACAGGATGGGGGTAGAGGCTAAATAGATGTACAGCATTTATGGCAAAAACAAATACATAGTTTAAAATCATTTTTCCACAGAAAATCTCAAACGAGTGATATGCATAGGGCAATAGTACAAAACGATAGAATTTACACACCGCTTAATTTAGAACAAGACTTACCAAAAAATCTAACAATCCAAATAATGTGAAAGAAAATTTAAGAAATGTAGACCCACAGATTAAAAAATAGAAGACTGGAAGAAAAAAACACTGCGTGGCCGACACCCACACGACTTAAATCAACCTCACATTAATAAGAAGCCTCCAATATGTGGCTCAAAACAGGCAACCTATTTCCAGAAACTGAAGGTTTTATGATTGCAATACAAGATCAAGTAATTAATACCAGAAACTACCGAAAATATTTAATAAAAGACCCCACAATAACCAATGACAAATGCCGTAGATGCCACTCATAACCAGAAACCATCCAAAATATCACCTGAGCTTGTACAAACCTCACACAAACTGATTACACTCACAGACATAATCAAATTGTCAACATCATACACCAAAGATTAGCGCTCAAGCACAAACTCATACAAGACACAAACACAGCATATTACACGTAGACACCGCAGACAGTGCTAGAAAACCAAACATCCCGGCATTACCACGATCGCGCCATTCTCACTGACAAAACCATTCACTACAGCCGTCCAGACATCACTCTATAAGACAAAATAAATAAATCCACATACTTATTAGATATTGCAGTACCTAACACCCATAATCTACAAAAGACAATAACAGAGAAAATAAGTAAATATACAGAACTAAAAGAGGAAGTAATTAGAATCTGAAAACAAGATAAAGTTTACATAGTACCCATAGTGATCTCAACAACCGGTGTCATACCTGTCAATATCCACAATAGCCTAACTCTTCTAGAACCTTGCATACTAACAATCATTCAAAAAGCTGCTATACTAAATACGAGTACATGTAGAATAGTAAGAAAATTCATGCAGTTAGAAGAGTATGACATAACTCTACAATCACTAACCCCACACCACACACTATAATTTACTTGGCCTTGGCCCGTAATTATAGTAAACACCGGACCTAAAAAGATAAGAAAAAGAAACTCTTTCGGTTAATAATAATAAAAGCATTTACTGTAACAATTAATTTAAAATGTTTGGGCTCCTGGATGCTGGCACCCCTAAGTTGGAATTTTGCATTTTTTTTGTCCTAAATAATTGGTCAGTAATCTGGTCATAAATGGTCAGTACATTTCCGAATTTGGTCAGCTTTGCTTTTTCTGAAAAGGGAAAAATAAAATTTCAAGGTCAATACATAACTTTTGGCACCCCTGGTTGCACTTACAAAAAATATTAGTATTACATATGATTGGTCACTAAAAGTTCATAATTGGTCAGTAGAATTCAGAATTTGGTCAGGCTCTGTTGCATAGATATTCATAGTTTAAATAATTTAGAGGTCACAAAATGGACTTTAGCACCCTCAACTCCGTATAGCGGCCCCATGATTAACCCAAATAATTGGTCATTATATTTAGGATGCAGAAAAGGTCATTATTTCTAAATATTGAGGTTTTAAAATATGTAGGGTAATTGTGTAAGGGAAATCCAACATTTTTAACACCGTATAACTGCTATATAGTTTTTTATGTTTGTGTCACGAATAAATTTAATGAAGTAACAAACAAAAGATCTGGAAATTTATATTTGCCTAAATTATCTACTTTTTACAGAATTCAATAAAAGCAAAATTTTCCCGAAAAATTAGGGAAATCGTTAAGCTATTTTTCAGCTTAAACAATAACCAAATTCAATATTGTGACTATCGCATCTGGTCCGCCTAAATGAACCTCTTAAATGGTCAGCATATTCCAGAATTGTGTCAGGCTCGTAAATTATAAGAATTTAAGAAATGTGTAAAAAAATTAAAAATGCATTTAAAACTATCGATTTGGTGCTATCAACTTTTAGGCGTTAATCTTGACAAGAAATAAATAACTCAACAGAGTATTCGCTATGTTTGACAGAATTCAAATAATTAAATTTTTCCCCGAAAAATTAGGGAAATCGTTAAGCTATTTTTTAGTTAAAACAATAACCAAATTTAATATTGTGACTATCGCATCTGATCCGCTTAATTGAACTCTTTAAATTTTCAGCATAGTCCAGAATTGTGTCAGGTTTGTAAACAATAATAATTTACGAAATATGAAAAAAAAACTAAAATTGCATTTATAACTTTCGATTTGATCCTTTCGAATTAAAAACGTCAATCCTAACAGGAAATAAATAACTCAACAGAGTATATGATATTTTCGACAGAATTAAAATAGTTAAAAATTTCCCCGAAAAATTAGGGAATTACTTAAGATATTCTTTAGCTTAAACAATAACCAAATTCAATATTGTGACTATTGCATCTGCTCCGCCTCATTGAACTCTTAAATGGCCAGCATAGTCCAGAATTGTGTCGGGCTTGTAAATTACAAGAATTAACGAAATATGAAACTAAACTAAAATTTCGTTTAAAAGTTTCGATATGGTCCTATCGAATTAAAAACGTCAATCCTAACAAGAAATAAATAACTCAACAGAGTATAATTGCTATTTGGGACAGAATTGAAATAGTGAAAGCCCACAAGAATTAGGGAAATCTTTAACCTATTTTTTAACTTAAACATTAACCAAATTCAATATTGTGACTATCGCATCTGGTCTGCCTCATTGAACTCTTACATGGTCAGCATAGTCCAGAAAAATAAGTCAAAAAATTAAAAATACATTTAAAACTTTCGATTTGGTCCTATCGAATTTAAAACGTTAACACTAACAAGAAATAAATAACTCAACAGAATAATTATATGCTATTTTTGACAGAATTATAATACTTAAAATTTTCTTTGAAATATTAGGGAAATCGTTTAGCTATTTTTTAGCTTAAACAAGAACCAAATTCAATATGGTGCTATCTCATCTGGTCAACCTCATTGAACTCTTAAATGGTCAGCATAGTCCAGAATTGTGTCAGGCTTATAAATTATAAGAGTTCGAAACAATACGAAACGATTGTAAATATGAACATTTATATGTTTTTAATACATAAATCGAAAAATATCGTCGTTTTCCTATTTCCACCATTTTCCGCCAAAGTTGTGGCCCCGTAAGGCACGGAAAGCTCTCATTATTGATAGTAGATTTTTAAGAGCACCATTACACAGCAGTCCGCTATATCTTGTTCCATACTCGAAGGTTGCCTGGAAGAGATCGCTGACTTGGCGATAAGGCCGCCTTTGTATCTTATAATTTAAGTTTTATTAGATGTATTTTTATTTTTTTTTATTTTGTGCACAATAAAGAGTTATTGTATTGTATTGTATAGATTGGATAAATCGAAAGAAAGAAACTTAGTAATGCGGTAGCCTGATAGATAGAGGAATATATAAAGAAGTACAACAATTTCTATGCCAAATTTAGTTGCATAAATACCGTTGGGACTTGGAATCGACATATAACTTAACAACATCTCTTTGTCTCTTTACATCGCTTTAGGTGACAAAAACATCAAGCGCGTTAGATATTTTTCGGACATCCGAACGTTTAAGATCTTACCACGACTTACGTCCGACAGTTTCAGACAAGGCTGCTTAGAGCAATGGTATGTTTCTAGTCTTTACCCCTTACACAAAAAATGCACATGTTTTTTTATTGAACACAACAGATTTTTGTTAATACAAAAACTTGAATATTAATCTGGAATTAAAATAATATTACTTCCATCTATAATCAAATGTACAATCACTTACAAAAGTCCATTTATAAATTGCAATAGTCATTTCATGCATTTTAGGAAAAAAAAGGAAAAGGAATGGAATTTTCAACCCTTACAAATCATCCCCTATTTCAAAAAAAAAAAAAATTGCAGACATACTTATTTAATTTTTTG